>JAAGEH010002534.1:560699-627313 GCA_011751065.1 Lasiurus cinereus
ATTAGAGGCCTGATGCATGAAGATTCATGCAAGAATGGGCCTTCCTTCCCCTGGCTGCTGGCACTGCCTTTCTGCCTTTGCCCCAGACTGGAGCTGCCTTCCTGCCTTCCCATGCTGCCCAGAGGCCTGGAGCAGATGGCGCAGAGCAGAACACTTGCATTGTCACCATAGCAATGACACAAGCATCCTGCCCTGCCCCCAGCCACTTGGTGCCAGCATATGCAAATTAAGCCACCATCTTTATTTAGCTAATTTGCATACTCACTCTTAATTGCCTAGTTGGTATCATGAAGGTATGGTCAATTTGTATATTTCTCTTTTATTAGTGTGGATGTGTGTGTGTGTGTGTTTGTGTTTAATGGTGTTCCATATTTTTTCTGAAGCTCTGTCATTTTTCTCTTTTATAATTTTTATAGAATATTTTTATTGATTTTTAGAGATAGAGGAAGTGAGAGGGAAAGAGAGACATCAATGTGAGAGTGGAATATTGATCACTTACCACTTGCATGTGCCTACCAGAGATCCAACCTGCAACCTCTTGTGCACAGGACAACACCTAACCAACTTAGTCAAACTGGCCAGGTATCTGTTATGTTTCTCTAACTTTTTATTCTCTTTATTCTTTAGATTACTTACTTTTTATTGATCTACTTTCTTTCTTAAATGTATTATATTTCAGCAAGGAAGGAGGAGGAAGAGAGAGATAGAAACATCAATGATGGGAGAGAATTATTGATCAGATACCTCCTGCACACTCCCTAATGGGGACTGAGCCTGCAATCTGGGAATTGAAACCTGACCTCCTGATTCATAGGTCTATGCTCAACCATTGAGCCACCACAGCTGGGATATTGATCTATTTTCAAGTGCAATTATTCTTCTGACAACACAAGTCTACTTTTAAGTCCCTATTGTTCATTTTTTTATTCTGTTTTTATAATTTAAACTTTAGAATTTCCACTTGTTTTTTTAAATTAATAATTTGTATCTTTTTATTGATCATCTCTATTTGATATTGTCATCAGACCCTCTATTACTTCTTTAAATATGATTTTGAACATCTTTATAATAACCACTTTGAAGTCTTTGCTTGCTAAGTTGACCAACTAGGCTCCTTCAGAGGTAATTTCTATTGTTGTTTCCCACACAACCCATGGATGGGTATATTTTCTTGTCTTTTGCATGCCTTGTCATTTTCTTTGTTGAAAACTAGGTTTTAAATACTGTATTAAAGCAATTCTGGATGATTATTACCATTAGCTTTTGGAGACTTGTTTTTGTTGTTCATTTTTTTTCCTTAGTGTACTGTTTTGGTTGGACTGTTTTGGTGAAGCTGTTTCCCCTGCAGTGTGTACCTGTTTAGGTCATTCCTCAGAAGGCCTCATCTGGGACAGCTGCACAGTCTTTCTGGAATAACAGTGGTTTCTCTTTACAAGAGCCCTCTGCAAGATTCTCTTTGGGTGTCTCTTTCCCTTATCTCTCTGTTAAGCTGTCTGCCTCTGTGGGTATCACAGGTAGCTCTTAACCTCCACTAATTGATGGTGATGATAGAGATAATTGCTGGCTGAATGTCCAATAGTTTCACTATACCTAGACCAGGACTCATAGTGACCTCCAGTTGTTCTATAATGCTAGGAGCAACAAGGCATCTTTTATTTATGAGCTTTTATTTCATGGCTTACTTATTTATTTATTTATGTAATTTTATTTGTAAAGCTTATCAGCTGCTCTTTTGAAAGTATGGATTTCAGTGATGGGATAATTTTTACATAAGCTGAGACGACTTTTCTCTCCAGTATTGAAAGCTCTCAAATATACACATTAGAAACTCTACTAGTTGTGTCTGGTCTTTTGAGGAACGCATTTTGGTCATACATGTGCAATTGATAACAGCTGAGGAAGTGTCATTTCAGCTCTCAGTTATCATAAGCACCACTTGATCTGCTACTGAGGTACTGGCTGGATACAAAAATTACTGTTTTATCTGTACTACTTCATGTTTAAAAAAGATACACTGTACATTCATTTATGATTAATTTAAAATAATGATTGCAATGTACTTAGACCCTCCCTCTGTATAAAAGAGTTTGTAGTTTGTTTCTGTTTTTATAATTTAGACCTTAGAACTTCTATTTGTTAGAAATTATTTTTTCAACCCCCAAGAATGTTTCATAATCTTATATAATTACCATTTTTGCTGAAGTTTTTTGTATTATAGATAGACAATAATATGTTAAATTCTTCTGTTTAAAGTTTCTAGAAGAATAAACCCAAAACATATGATATATTGCATTCATTTTAACACTATTCTGATACATATTTTGTTTGTGTATATTACTATTATTTTAATGGTCTTGAAAGTTCTTTTGTTCTTTATTGAACATTAAATGAGCTAGTATGAATGTGTGAGTAGAAATACTAGCTTGAAAAAAATGCAACTTGCTTCACAACATTTTATTTATCAAAAAATGTTTACTTTTCAAGGAAAATATATTTGTAAGAAATTATCAAATTACTAAAATTTTACTTCTCACTATGCATAGTAGGTTGCCTGAAGTACATTGGAATTTATATGAAGAAAGCATGCTCATGGACCCATCTATGTTAAATTAGCATTGAGAAATTGTTTATACATAACAATGACCACTGAGGTCTTTTATGGAGATTTTGCTGTTCTTTATACAAAAGCCCTTTTTCTGCTTGGTTGAAAACTAACAAATGGTACAAACTTATTAGATCCTTTCCTATCTTAGTAGCAATGATAATTGAAAAAGAGCATTATGATTGATTCAGTAATAAATAGAAGAAACATTTTTCTTTTCAGAAAAATGAATGTTGTAGATGAATAAGAACCAATAAAATATTTTTCCTCAGAGAGATTTTTCCTTACAGTTATGCTAAATGCTTCCACAATCTGAACATTGCCTAAGTTGGAATTTCATGATCATCCTCATTTTTCTCTTTTGTTGCTAATGTGTTCAGTTATGAAAGACAGTCAATTCTGTATTTTAATACTCGAAAATCTGTGTCTTTCTTCTCTACCATCATTGTCTTGGCTCATGTCATTACTGCCTTTCACCTGTTAGGACAATTGTCCCTTCTGATCTCTGTACCTCCAGACTTCGTCACATAAATAACTTTTCAGAGGGACTTTAATAAAACATCGATACTATTTTCTGGCCTTAAGGCAGTCCATGGTTTTTATTATCTTAATGATTAACACACAAACCATTAGCAGAGTAGGCAAGGCCCTCAGGACTCAGCCTCAATTTTTCTTTCTAAGCAATTTCATCAAAGGCTCCTTCTTCACTCTCCAAGTATTATTCTCCAGTCTACAAATCATTTCCAGCTCCTTAATTTTACTATCTTTTACTTTACTCTCTTCTTTTTCCTCTCTTGCTCCTTCTTTCTTTCTGTGTCTCTCTCCATGATTCTCTTGTGAAAATTATATCTTCTCTCCCCATAATCGCCCTTGTTCTTGATCCTCAACCGGTCCAGTCCCTATATTAACATTTATCATGCAACTATCCCACCTCCTTTATGCTAAAGCAGTTTACTCCAAAGTGTTACTTCCAAAACACTACTATCACTCTCCACAGTTAGAGAGCACTTTTCTAAACATTGTCAATCTGTGAGTTTGTAATTTTTGAAGGCTTTATGACTCTACATTATTGTGCATTTCTTTGTTTATCTCAAACACATGGCTCTGAGCTACTTCAGGGGTGAGGATTATGTTTTCAAATATTATGATCACTACTTTTAAATAAATAGCTGAAACGTAGTTAAGACACAATAAGTGTTAATAAGCATAGTACTTTTTAATGTATTTTTATTGATAGAGAGATCGAGGTTAACTCTTTAAAGAGTAAACAGAAGCTTAAATAGTTGTTAATGAAATAACAAAATAAAATATGACTGCATAATTAATAATTTTTGAAATAAATCCTCTATAAAAATACTGTATGTATACACACAAATGTGGAAAACGTTATTGAAATAATAGCAATAAATCATTATGAAGTTTGTGTTTATGGTGCTAGAATTCTGATGAGTCAACTTCAACTACTTGGAAGGTTATCATAGTTCTCCATTGTTTTTTATAAAATAATAACCATTGGTTATTAATTATTCATGTAAGCTATTTTGTGTTTATTTATTTATTTTTATTTACTGGAAAGTTAGATATGACAACCAAAAATGGATATGGCAATTTCAAACTAGCAGGATATTATGATATATCTTCATCCTTTTGTTGAATTGTGACCTCAGATCCTGTACAATGCCATAACATCATATTGTAATTTTACATTACAACACAGTGTTTTTCTTCTTTGCTGGAATTGGGAGCTCATTGTGAAAATATATTTCATTGGTCTCTGTATCTTCCATGTCTGGCCCAAAGATTAGGGTTTATAGGCTATCCCAAGGTGTTTTTAAATGAATGAATAGAATTTCTCATTTGCCTGAAATAATGTGATGATTTATGGTATGCTCACAAACTTTTATTTCATTATGAAAAATAACACAATACACCCTTAGTCATTTGTTCTGTTTTTCTGTTTCCATGATTAAACCCTAAGAGCAAGGAACAGGGTCACTTACTAGGCTTTCTGTAACTTCCTTCTAGCAGGATTATCTCATTACATGATATATATTCATTTTTTTAAAGTAAACAATAAATCATCTGTAAAATATCACATTTCTACTAAAGGTCCAAATTACAACATTTTTAAAAATAAAATTCTATGGGAAATAATTTGAGTCAAGTTAAAATTGGTAGCCTCTGGGTGTTTCTTCAGTAAGTTGATCTGCTTATGAGATTTTGGCTTTTATAATTGATATTGGAATTGTGTAGTAGTGAAAATTGTATCATGGAAATAATTTTATTTGGTTGATAAACTATTTATCCATATTGCCACAAGATTTAAAGTACTTAGAAAGGTGAAAGAATGATTTATATTCATTCTTATGGTAACCTAACAGATTTTATCATGTTTAGATATTTGCTACAAAATGGTAGTTCCCTGAGCATGTCACCTGCTATTTTCCAAACATATGGGAAATGTAAGCATATGATTGATTAATAGCCATGATATGGGTTGAATTGTGTCCCTCTCCTCTACCCTAAAAAGATATATTGGAATCCTAAGATCCAGCACCTCAGAATGTGACCTTATTTGGATTGAATCACTCCAGAAGTGGTCAAGTCAGCATGAGGTTATTAGGGTGGGCCCTAGTCCAATATAAACATGGGAATGATGCCCTCATAAAAACAAGAAATTTGGACACAGACATTCACCTAAGGAGAACATCTTTTGAAGATGAAGACAGAGATTGGAATGACACATCTACAAGTCAGAAAGCACCAAAGATTGACACCAAATCACCAGAACCTAGAAGAGAGGCAAGAACAGATTTCCCTCATAGCCCTTAAAGAAAACCAACCCTGCCAACACCTTGATCTTGGTCTGCTAGCATCCATAATTGTGAGACAATAGGTTTCTGATTTTGAAGCCACACAGTGTATGATACTTTGCTATCACAGCCTTTAGAAACTAATAAAAAAAATGTATACCAAGTAATGGATGATACTTTTCATTTGTTCATAGAGAAGTTATGTGTTTATTAGTTCAGGTCCTCAGAGAAAGAGATACCAATAAGGGATTAACTGTGCAAGTATTTTAGTAGGAGATATGCCTGTGTGAAAGAAAAGGGGACGGGGCAGGTAAGGCCAGGCAGCTGGGTAGGGCTTGGAGAGCCATAAGATCACATGGAAGTCTGACTCTGGGTGAAAAGATGAGAAGATAAGGGATGGGAATTTCCTAGATTGTCCTGCAATCAAAGGAAGATTCAGTTTCATAATGCAATGTGGTTATTCGAATCAAAATCAGCTGTCAGTGATGTCTTAGGTTTTCCAGGAAGAGATCGGCCTTAGAATTGCCCCCATGCTCATTCATGGACTGTGAGCGATTGTGAGATGTGTGTCCTCACCTCTTATGAAGTGATAGGTTTCCAACAGCAGTTTGGAGCCCTAGGTGAATTCTACTCACTGAAGGAGATGGTCTGTGAGGCACAATGCCATGGCCCCAGAGATGCTGCTCCAGTAACTGAAGAACTGATACAAAATTCAATCCTTTAAAGAAAGTGAACCAAAGGTAAATTGCTGTACAAGTTAGAAAAAAAATGTAGTCCTCTAGAATACAGGTTAAGGTAGACCAGGTTGTGAAAATAAATCAACCCTGATATGTAAAGGCTTCAGACAATAATAAGTCTTTGCTGCTCACAAGGCAGCGTAGTTATAGGAAACTTGGGAGTAGGGGTGAGAAAATGTCCAGCTCTTTATAGCCAAGGAGAAGACACATTACAGTAACTCTACTACCTTTAATATGTAGCTTCCAACTTTGTCCCAGGGTAGAGTTTGTGGCCACAGCACCAGTGAGCTGGAAAAGAAAAAATGGAGAGAGATATATGGGAAGTCTAGGCCTTGAAATGGAACAGGTTCGCTCCACTCACTTTCACTAGTTTAAACCTCTCTCACTAAACTGGACCCTGTTATAATGTATCTCAAAATGTGCCTGAGTTGTCTGTATGCAGGAGAAGAGGAGCATGGACCCTGGTCTGCAGCTGATCTATCTTTATCACACTAGAAATGATAACTATCAGAATTTGTGGCATCAAGTGAAAAAATGCCAAAAGATTGACTACAATTCTCATTTTTATCCAGCTGAATGGCATTATACAAGTACAGAAAATAGTCACTAACTAATAATAATGCTTTTTGGATTAAAGGTGCCTACCATACTTGAATACACATTTTATAAATTAAGCAAGCACAAAGGGGATTATTATAATTTCATGTTTCATAATTATATAATTTCTCCCCAGTTTTACAAATAGAAAAATTCAATCAAGTATTCTAGAAATAGAATTACAGATGGTACAAATGAAAAATGTATGGAGGTGGATAAATGTGACATATTGAATCAATCCTATAAATAAATTCCTCTTTAGTTTTGTTTTGCAGGTCTTTAAGTGTATTCTCAGACTTATTTATTTTATTATTATCTGTATTCTAGGTGTGTATGCATTCATAAGATTACAATAAGAAAGTTATAGGGACTAAAGGAGTATAAATTATATTTTTAGTGGCAAAACAGTTAAAACATAATTAGGAATAAATTAGGACTAATTATCAATAATACTAATTTTTGTAGAAAAACAATATTAATCAAATCTGGACAATCTGAAAGTTCACAGTGTGCCTTGCTGTCTACTTCTCCATCCTTGCCCTACTGTGGACAATGTGTGTTCTGTTCCCTGTAGACAATCCCACCTTTTCCCAAATAGCTCTGTAACCCAGCCTAACAATTATTAGTGTGGCCCATATTTTCAGGTGAACTTAGTTTGGAAGGCCAAATGTATTAATTGAGAACTGTAAGTTCCTCAAATGCTCTAAACCTCAATTTATTCATGTATCAAATAGGAATGACCATACCTCTTCATAAAGTTGCTGTGAGAGATAAATGAGATAATTTAGGTTTAGTCATTATCACAAACCTGATATATGATTACTGTTTAACCTATTATAAATCGATTCTATGATTACAATTAGTATTTCTATTATATAGTATATATTAGTATATCTAGTAATATTATGCATATTACTGTTATTACATGTGCCTATTTTAAACCTTCTCCTCAACTACTTAGTGGTATCCAGAAAATAGTTCTCAGTTTAAGCTGAAATGTTTGAAAATTTAATTGACCACTTAGTGTTTCATCTTTATTATTAAATGCAGAACTCTAAATAGCTCTGTAGGAGATTGGTCCCTCTGTTTATTTTGGAGGGAAGTTTAGATTTGTGCCCTATGACCACTGAAAGCCAGCTTCAGATTTGTGAAATGCTTTCTGGAGATCAGGCTGAATCCATGTATTTGTCTTCCTTATTTTACCTCTGGTTCCATACCTTCTTGTCAGACAAGGCATCTCAGCAAGAAGAGCCAATGGACTGGAGTTACTAAGGCTAGGGTTTGAAACTATTCTTTGATTTAAGTCTCCTCCCTGGGTTACTTGTTCTGCCCTCAAACTGGGCTGGTTATTACCCCATGTCTTCCATGCAGATTTATCTCCCTTAACATTTCCATGATAGATGAAGCTGTTTAAAAGTAAATTATTTGGCCAAAACCAAATAATTGTTTTTGCTCAGTGGTTAGAGCTTTGGCCTGCGGACTGAAAGGTCCCAGGTTCGATTCAACTCAAGGGCATGTACCTTGTTTGCGGGCACAACCCTGGGGCGTGGGGCTAGGGGGGTGGGGGTGGGGGATTTGGGGGGAGCGTGCAGGAGGCAGCTGATCAATGTTTCTCATCATTGTTTCTAACTCTCTATCCCTCTTCCTGCCTCTCTGTAATAAATCATTAAAATATATTTTTTAAAAATAAATTATTTGAACCTAGTGTAAGTATTTCTTTTATTATCACGATCATTATTTTTTCCTTTGGGGTAATTTCTCTATATACTTTGTATAAAAAAATCTATAGACCAGATTTAGTAACTTCTCATCTCTAAGATGTGTGCAAAGAGATTCAGAATACACAGACCTTATAGAAATAGGGCACTACAGAGACCAGAACAGGACTGAGTCTTTCACTGGTTCTTCTGCTACACTGTAGGGCTCTCCTTCCTCCCTATCATCACCATTCTCTTATTTAGGATGACAACATCAAAATCAGTTCTGTTTCCAGCTCTGTTCCTCTCTAGCCACTTTGGCATAGTGCAGTGGTTGGCAAACTCATTAGTCAACAGAGCCAAATATCAACAGTACAATGATTGAGATTTCTTTTGAGAGCCAAATTTTTTAAACTTAAACTTCTTCTAACGCCACTTCTTCAAAATAGATTCCTCCAGGCCATGGTAGTTTGTGGAAGAGCCACACTCAAGTGATTAAAGAGCTGCATGTGGCTTGAGAGCCGCTGACCCCGGGTATAGTAGATTAGTAAACTTAAAAGCCAATGCTTGGCTTTTCTGGAAATGATATAGTAATTCCATACAAAAACTTGAAAATAACAGAAGTCCTATCATCATCCAGAAACCCACCTCATCTCCAGGAATGTCACTTATGAACACATGAAGTGACAACAGTTCCTTTATGGACTTCTTTCTAAGTAAGTTGAAAGAAAAAGTTGTACTATGTAATCTTAGGCAACCTGTTATTCTTAAGCAAATGAGAATACTCATCTCAAAGACTAATAAAAATTGAGGGAGTCAACAAATTAGGAACTAGAGGCTCTCAAAAGGATCTGGTCTTGATTGTTTTCAGAGGGTCAGTGCAGAATCATGCAAATGGAGAGCACTACATTTTTAGAATTTAATAATTATATCAAGAACTAAAAGACACAGGCCCAACTACTTAAAAAGATTCTTTAAATGAAAATAATTTGTCCATGTAATTCTAAAGCTATTAAAGTTTATATGTTAGCTACCCATAGAATACTTAGATTCTCAACTTTCCACATCCCATTTGTCTGTTAATTTTTTGTGAAATTCACATTGGAGAAAACCAGCAAGAGCAAGATTCTATATTCACTGATTCACTGATTTCTTTCTTTTCTTTTTTTTTTTAGTTTAAATGCATTTTATTTTTAGACAAACTACATGACATCTTTTTCTTAAAAATAATTCCTCTGCTCAAAATAAATTAAGGTCAAAATAAATGAAGAGCTCAGGATACCATCCATCCCATTTTTCCTGTTGTGGTGTGTAGAGAAAAGCAGCAGTTACTATGACAGGTGATAGATCCAAATTGCCAGATTGTTAACTTTTTTTCCATTTCTGAACCAACCTTAAAGAGAACCATATATGCGTCACACCATCCTCACATAGTCCAGCAGAGCAACCAGGCCATCTAAATTCATATCTTCACCAATACAGAATTGGCAGTTCTGAAATCAGCAAGGAGGTACTGGATTTGTTCTGTAGTCTTGTCATAAAAGTTTTACTCTTGCAGGTTTCAGTTTTGTTTTTGTTGTTGTTATTGTTTTAGAGAGAGAGGAAGATTAAAAAAGAGAGAGAGAAACATCATTGTGGGAGCTGAACATGGGTCGCCTATCTCCTTCATGCTCTCTACTGGGGATGAAGCCCAAAACCAGAGCGTGTGCCCTAACTGGAAATCTCTGTGCACCAGACAATGCCCAACCAATTGAGCCACACTGAGTATTGATTGATTTCATATCATCTTTGGTGTCTTTCTTGTAGGCTTCTTTTAATTTTCTGCAAATGATGGCTCATGACAATATTGACACCAGTGATGACTGCTTTCTGTGCATTTGCCCTCATGGCCTTTAGCAGTGGCATTTCTACTAATTAGCGAGTCATCAATGTTACCCTCTGTTTTAGTGACCATCTTTGATTTTTCCTCCCAGGCACAGCCATGCTGAGTTCTCCCATATCTTGTAGAAGTCGGAAAACATCTCTTTATGGCTGATGAGTTCCTGATAGATGTTCCAGGAACCCTGAACTGGTGCTGTACAGCTAGAACAGTGCCATGAGATGAAAGGAGGAACAGGGGAAGAGTTTCACTGATTTTTTGAGTCTGGTGAATTTTACCCTTGAAAAGATAAGGTACTATTTATAATAATAAAAGCATAATATACCCTTCTGGATAAAGCCAGGATTGCCTGCTGGTGGCCAAAGGAAGCCCAGATCCTATGTGCCAGAGGGAAGCCAGTCATGACAGCCAGAGGAAGGAAGGCCTACTATTGCACAAATTTCCTGTATTGGGCCTCTAGTTTTTAATAAATTTAAATACTAATGATACCACATGTTAAATTCACATGTACAAGTAAAGTTCATTTATTTACATTTTTATACCAAGGATATATATCTCCTATCTAATAAAAGAGTAATATGCAAATTGATCAGTACCTCCCCTACACTAACAAGCCACACCCACCAGCTAATCAGAGCTAGTATGCAGATTAACCCAACTAAGATGGCTACAGTCACAGAGAGAGCAGGAGTGAGGCTTGGGTTGCCCCTGGTAATGGAAGAAGCCAAACTTTATGCAAACCCTGGCTGGCCAATCTCTGTTTAAGGCAACAAATTTTCAATGGCTGTGTGAGCAGAAGGCTTGGCTCCACTACATGCTACAAAGTTTCAATTGTAGAAGATAAATAAATCCCAGATACCAGGGCCTCCACTTGGGTTATTGCGAGGCCCTCACCCAGGCCACCCCATGCTCCAAGGGAACACCCACTCTGATCCAGGACACCCTTCAGGGCAAACCAGCTGGCCCCCACCCATGTACCAGTCCTCTATCCTATCTAATAAAAGAGTAATATGCAGAATGACCATCACTCCAACACACAAGATGGCTACCCCTATGTGGTCAAAAGATCCTTCCCCCATGTGGACATAAGATGGTCACCACAAGATAGCCACCACAAGATGGCCAGCAGGGGAGGGCAGTTGGCAGGGACCAGGCCTGCAAGGGAGAGCAGTTGTGGGTAATCAGGCCTGTAAGGGAAGGCAGTTGGGGGTGACCAAGCCTGCAAGTGACCAGGATGGCAGAGGAGGGAAATTGGGGGTGACTGGGCCTGCAGGGAAGGGCAGTTGGGGGGTACCCAAGCCTGCAGGGGAGGGCAGTTAGGGGTAACCAGGCCCACAGGGGAGGGCAGTTAGGGGTAAATAGGCTGGCAGAGGAATAGTTAGGCATCAATCAGGCTGGTAAATGAGTGGTTAGGGGTTAATCAGGCTGGTAGGCAGAAGCAGTAGGAACAATCAGGAAGGCAAGTAGGTGAGCAGTTGGGAGCCAGCAGTCCTGGATTGTGAGAGAGATGTCCACTTGCCTGTTTAGGCCCAATCCTACCTTGAGTTGGGCCTAAATGGGCAGTCAGATATCCCTCAAGGGGTCCCAGATTGGAGAGGGAGCAGGCTGGGCTGAAGGACACCCCACCTCATGCACAAATTTCATGCACCAGGCCTCTAGTCCTCTAGTGTATATATATACACACACACACACACACACGTATGTATACACACATATCTATATACTAGAGACCCAGTGCATGGAATTCATGCATGAGGGGGTGTCCTTCAGCCCAGCCTGTACCCTGTCCAATCTGGGACCCCTCGAGGAATGTTCTACTGCTCATTTAGGCCCAACACTGGTGGGATTGGGCCTAAAAGGGCAGGAGGACATCTCTTTCACAGTCCAGAACTGCTGGCTCCCAACTGCTCACCTGCCTGCCTCCCTGGTTGCCCCTAACTGCTTCTGCCTACCAGACTAATCACCCCCTCACCACTCCCCTGCCAGCCTGATCAATACTGAACTGTTCCCTTGCCAGCCCATTTGCCCCTAACTGCCCTCCCCTGATGGCCTGGTTCCTGTCAACTGCCCTCCCCTGCTGGCCTGATCAAGCCTAATTGCCTTTCCCTGCTGACCTGGTCTTTTTGACTACCCTCTCCTGCCAGCCTGGTCACCCCCAAGTGCCCTCTCCTACTGGCCTGATCGACCACAACTGTCCTCCCCTGCCGGCCATCTTGTCGTGGCTATCTTGTGTCCACATGGGGGCAGCCATTTTGTGTGTTGGAGTAATGGTCAATTTGCATATTACTCTTTTATTAGATAGGATATAAAGTCCTTATATACAAATAGACCGAATAGCAGAACAACCAAACAACTGAACAACCAGTCACTATGACGTGCACTGACCACAATGGGGTGTACATGGAACATGGCACAGATCAGCAGCAGGAAGGGGATCTGTTATCTTGAGTTTGTGGTTTCCAAGGAAACAGTCAGAAGAGATGATAAACCCTCCGCAAACAGCTTAGCCAGCACCTATCTAAATGGCAGCTTTCTTTAAATCGAGCCTTTCCCACAGTCAATGACCTCAAACTTCCCTGGATCAGGTAGGTTCCTGTGGAGGGCAATCACCATGCAATACAATGGGGACCCGAGTTTCATCCCTGGAAATCTCATGTGCATTAGCTGGCACAGCAGGGAAGGAAGGGAAAGGCATCACGTGGGGCAGCTCTGGCGAGCAAGCAGAAGGAAACCATGTCTGGCAGACACTTCCCTGCCACCCTCTTCAATGTGTAATAAGAATCAAATAAACCAATACAAACACCCCTCCCCTTCCCCTGGAGAGATCCAGGACCAAGGGGCATCCCACCCAGGCATTGTGTACCTGCTTCCTACCCTCTTCATCCAAATGGACAGGTTAAGGGGTAAAGGGGAGGAGGAGGAGCTTCACAGGAAGTAGATCCCGGGGAACCACACTCCTGCCCTCCCTCTGGCCTGACCTCTCAGAGCGCAGGGCCTAACCCTGCCCCCAGCAGATTTGCGTATTCCAGACCCTCTGGTGCTTCCAGGCACTGGGAATCCCCGTGTCTTCCCTGCCTTCCAGCCACTAACCCTCACTGTCTCCTACCCCAGAAGCACTCTGTCCTTCCTAACTTTCAGTCTTTGAAGCCTAAATGCATGGTGGGCATAGTTGCTTCTCCACGAATTTTGTTTGATAAGACACCAGCAAATTCACTTAGCAACTGAGCTGCTCAGACTTCATTAGGGACAACAAATGACACACCTTACTTGGCTTTATAGCAAAGCAATCTTACTCTTTAATTTTTTAGAATAGATTTTTATTGATTTTAGAGAGGAAGGGAGAGGGAGAGAGATAGAAACATCAATGATGAGAGAAAATCATTAGTCAGCTGCCTCCTGCACGTGCCCTACTAGGGACAGAGCTAGCAACCCAGGCATGTGCCATTGACCAGAATCGAACGTGGGACCCTTCAGTTCTCAGGGTGAAGCTCTAGCCACTGAGCTAAACCAGCTAGGGCAAGCAATAATATTCTTAAAGACTTGATTTTTGTCATAAACAAGTGGATTTGAATCATATCAAACCAATATACATTTTTAAATAAAATGTCTGTCATTTCTACTAATGCAATCCTACCTTAAAACTTATGGTGTATAATCTATACTAATAAAATGGTAATATGTTAATTAGACCTGATGTCTTTTGGACATCCATCTAGACGTCTTTATATATACATATACATATATACATACATGTGTCCTTATACATACATATATATGCATATGTATGTGTGTATACATGTATATACATGTATGTATATATTATATAATAAAAAGCTAATATGCAATAGAACAACTGGTTGCTATGAAACTCACTGACCACCAGGGGTCAGATGCTCAGTGCAGGAGATGCCCCTACTGGTCAGTGTGCTCCCACAGGGGGACTGCCACTCAGCCAAAAGCCCTGAGTTGAGCTCACAGTTTGTGAGTGCAGCTGGTGGTGGTGGGAGCGTTTTCTGCCTCCGCTGCAGTGCAAGGATGTCCGATTGCCAGCTTAGGCCTACTCCCCACAGGGGAGCCATCAGTTGGACATCCCATGAGGGCTCCCATACTGTGACAGCGTGTAGACTGGGCTGAGGGACCACCTCCTCCCCTCCCTTCCACCGAGTGCATGAATTTTGTGTATTGGGCCTCTAGTACATATATATTATTAAATTGAATTAAAAATTGGTGCAGTAGATCCAATCATATAAATGACATAAGATCTCATCCATACTCCTTTATCTTTTTAGAGTTGGAAGATGACTGTTCTCATGTATTAAATTGTGTTGTCTAATTATTGGTATTTGTTAAAGAGACATAAAGTTAAATTAAGGAGACCTTTTCTTCATCATTTTAACTTACACATGTAGAAATCATTGTTAGGTCCAAGATGAAAGGGTTCCACAGCTGACACTTGTCACTGACACAGATTTGGGGATCCAGTGACAATGCATCACTGTTAATGGTTTAACCTCTTGCACTGTGTTTTTACCAAAGAAAATACAGCTTTCAGCTTGAAGTATGGGAAGGATGAAGAAAAGCAACAATAAGCCTAAGTCCTAAAGAGAAGCTCAGGTAGTGCTTACCTCTGAGTGGAGAAATGGCCCCATTAGCCTCTTCAGGGCTGCTCTTCTGACTAGAGCGGCCTTAGTGTTTTGTGTGACCCCTTGCCTCCAGGAACCCCTGTCTTCACCTCAGGTTGGAATATTACAACAGTTTCTGAGACTTTTAAAAGAGAGGTTACAAAAAGTACCATTTACTCCTTTTTATAATTGTTTAAAGAGAAAAAAATGGAAGACAACAAAATTCTTTGTCAGTTACTTACATCAGCAATGCTTGGCAGACCTTCCATACAGACCATTTGAAAAAATAGCGAAGGAAAGGGAACATTCTCCCTTTCAGGTCAGCAGAAAATAGGGGGAAAAAAAAAGCACCCTGCTTTCATGAAAAATGGATTTCAAGGAAAATATTTCTTCCCTGGGCTACTTATATTCAAATTATAAAGTGAGTTAAAAAAGAGAAAATGATAACACACACACACACACACACACACACACACACACACACACGCTAGAGGCCTCATGCACGAAATTCATGCATGAGCCTAGCCTGCATCCTCTCCAATCTGGGATCCCTCTCACAATCCAAAACTGCTGGCTCCCAATGGTTCACCTGTCTGCCTGCTTGATTGCTCCTAACTTCTGCCTGCCAGCCTGATCACCCTCTAACCACTCTCTTGCCAGCCTGATCTAACTGCTCCCCTGCCAGCCCAATTGCCTCCAACTGCCCTTCCCTGCCAGCCTAGTCACCCCTAACTGCCTTCCCCTGCCAGCCTGGTTGCTTCTTACTGTCCTCCCCTGTAGGCCTGGTCACCCCTAACTTCCCTCCCCTACTGGCCATCTTGTGGTGGCCATCCTGTGTGTTGGAGGAATGGTCAATTTGCATATTACTCTATTCTAATTTCTTAGGAGTGGGATTACTGGGTCAAATAGGAGTACCTTTTTTTTTTCCTGAGAAAACTCCATACTGTTCTCACAGTGGCTGCACCAGTCTGCATTCCCACCAGCAGTGCATGAGGGTTCCTTTTTCTCTGCATCCTCTCCAGCATTTGTCATTTGTTGACTTGTTGATGATAGCCATTCTGGCAGGTCTGAGATGGTACCACATTGTTATTTTGATTTGCATCACTCAGATAATTAGTGACTTTGAGCATGTTTTCATATGTCTCTTGGCCTTCCTTCTGTCTTCTTTCGAAAAGATTCTATTTAGGTCCTTGCCCATTTTTTTATTGGATCATCTATTTTCCTTTTATTAAGTTAGATGAGTTCCTTGTAGATTTTGGAGATTAAACCTTTATTAGTGATAACATTTGCAAATATCCTCTCCCATACAGAGGGATTTCTTGTTATTTTGTTGATGTTTATTTTGAAAAACTGTCCCATAGGCTAATGTCCCATGATTCTAATCTAAATTTTCTTTTATATGATTTTATGTGGCTGTTTCTAGTCTTGCCTTATCTCTACTATCTTAAAATCTTTTTAAAGATGATCAGTGCCTTCACCTTTCAAGAGAAAATATAATTATAAAAGCACCCTAGTTGATCATTATTTCACTTGTTATAACTACCAAGTTGTTTGCCTTGCTTCATTTTAAAGCACCCTGCTTGCAACTTAGTCATATTTTTGAGTTGAGTAAACTAGTCTCATTACTACAAACACTTATTAGTTAAATAATTTTTTTTTGTTTAATTTTAAATTGACTCTTAATTTGGAAATCTCTCAGCTGTTGAAAGTCAGAAACCCTCATGCAGTTAGTCCACCGGTTGTGGGTTGTTAGGCAGTGAGATCTACAAGTAAGTCTTACTCAGATTTTTATCCCTATTGCCGCACTTGTGTAAACAAGGTACTTAGTGAGACAGTTATTGAATGAAAGCAAAACCTTGTCCCGACAGCTTGAGAAGCTATTGAAATATAGTGTTTGCTGTCAGAATTTTAAAGATCAAACCTGTTTCTTCCTGCAAAACTGGCCCTTGTGTAATATTTCATTTAGATTGTCTCCCATTTCATTGCTGCTCTATTGGATATTGCCTTAATAATTTCTGTTTATGTTCACTACTTCAACATTCTTTTTTCCTACATCGATGCTCATGGAAAGGTTTTGAGATAGTTTTGAGCAGTGCAATTAGAAAGGGGGACTAATAAAATTGTGAGTCATACCAAATTTTTAAAAAAGAGCATCCTGGGAAATAGAAATAAGCAGACCCAGTACAGTCACATGGGTGAGCTTTCTTTCTCTTTTCTTGGTTCTTAGTCTGCATTATGTTGAAATTAGACATTTAGTTGAACTAAATATTATACTTAAATTCCATGTAAAAAGAAATAAAGGTATGCAATTTTTATTTGATATATCTATGTATTTGACTGATTGTATTCCTTTGTTTAAGTTCTTACAGATTTTTTTATACTATGACTAGAGGCATGGTGCATGAAATCTATGCATGGGGTAGAAGGGGTGTCCCTCAGCTCGGCATACACTCTTGCAATTTGGGATCCTCTGCTGGATTGAGCCTAAACCGGCAGTCAAGTATCCTTCTCGCAATCCAGGACCATTAGCTCTTAACCGCTTGCCTGCCTGCCTGCCTGATCATCCCACCCCTAACTGCTTGTCTGCCTGCTTGATTGCCCCTAACCACTCACCTGCCTGCCTGATAACCCCTAACACTCTATCTGCCTGCCTGATTGCCCCTAACCACCTCTGCCTCGGCCCTCAGCACCATGGCTTTATCAGGAAGGTCATCCAGAAGGATGTTCAGAATGATGTCTGGAAGATCTTTGGGCTGTCTGTTCTAATTAGCATATTACACTTTTTTATTATAGATTTTCTTGCCCTTTCTGGGGCATCTCTTAAGCTTCTGGATAGTCAAACCTGTGGCATCTATCTGGGTACAGTTACAACTTCTTTGTGGATATTGACCCAGGCATGCATTTCCTTTATGACCATGATAATATGATAATACTTAATCAATTTCCAACACAACTTAATTGTGAATCTTAAGCTTTGGGGCCTGTCAGGAAATATCTTTCACCAACTCTTTGAAGATACTGACATGGCCTGACATTTTCAGCAATCATGCTGGCACCAAATATCACAAACACAAGGGACACTTAGCCCCTCCTCATTCATGTTGAATAATTACTTTAGATTCTACACAATTCAGACACAGGTCCAAGTCCTTTCAAAACTATTGTTTTATCATATATTCAAGATTATTGTAGTCTTAATAAAAAAAAGTATGATATTGTTGGAAGGACAACATAAGGCAGTACACAGAATTCCAGCACAAGATTTCCACTTAACTCTATTTGTTCTTGTCATGACAAAGGGTTTCTGTTTCCCAAACAGTACTGGTTCCATAAGTCTCAACTATTTTTCTAACAGGTTCTGCCCAGTGTTGGGCATCTCTGAAGGCCCATGCCAGCAGCAGGGCTGCTTTCAGTCAGCTGTGATTTTGTTGTAACTAAATAGCAGTTCAATTCCTCTCTCTACACAATCTGGCTTATTTCAGTGCCCTACAAGTGGGATCCCTAAAGCACCCCTTAGTAAACTTGCCGCACTCAAATCTCTGACTCAGAGTCTATTTCCTAGGAAACCCAACCTGCAACTGTTTTATTTTTAACTTTTCCTTTCTGTGTAAGGGGGAATAGCTAACATAAACATTGAAATGTTAACATAGAATCTATAGAGACTTTATATACTTACACACCTCTTAAAAACGATGTAAAAATGAATCTCTAAGCATCTCAAGCCAAGATGCTAGCAATTTACACTGTGTCCCCCTGTAAGAATTTAAGTAGAGTTTATTAGTAAGATGATGCCCTTGATTTTTATACAAAACACAGCCATTTTCCATTACTTAAAGCTGTTACCATAGATCTAATTTATTATATTCTTTATATCCCTTATAAGTAAAATAGTTGTTGCAAAGTCTTCTCTCAGTATTAGGGATATATGCTTATTTCTTCCTCTTTACTGATTTATTTCATACATTTAATCCAGAATTTTTAGTTTTCTGTGAGAAATCATTGTGACAATCAAGAACAAAACACAGAACACCAAAAATCCTTAATATTATGCATGAGCGTTATTTGAAAGTAAAGTTAAGATTATATGTTAATCACAATAATCCTCAAAATATGGCTACTTGACTATTTTATTAAGATGGAATTCACACAAATATTTGCAGGACAATGTGTCAATAAAAATAACAATAGATGGAAGAGAGTCTAGAAAGTGTCCTCAGGCAAAATTGAAAGGACACACAAGAGAATGAGACTTAAAACATGGTAACTGCAAGGATTTACAGTTTTATTATGGTTTGCCCCTGGATGTCTTGCTCTCTGTGTTGCTCTGATCTTGTTGGAGGGCTGGCTTTTCAAGGTTGAGTCCACCCACTTGCAGGATAGAGATTGGAGGAGACTGAGAATGAGGGGAAATAGTGCATCTTTCCCTCTCTCTCTGCATTGGGTGGTGTCTGTCACAGCAACTGCCTCTCCTCTGCCACTCTGGCTTTGATCTGCTTTTTCTATAGGCTTAGCATAGATAGCCTTGCCAACCCCCTAAGTCCTGTCAACCTAGCTATGGCAGCTGCTCTGCTGTTGTTCATCTTTGGTATGCCCTTTCAGCCTTTTAGCTTTTTTCTCTTACCTGGGCAGCAAAGTTTCTATTTCCCTCTGATTTAAATACATAGAGTGGTTTGTGGTTGTACTCGAAGGCTACAACTACCTGAAGTATACTCCTATTCATTGCAACAAAAAAAACCCAAATACAAGTGGCCTTCATACCATTAGAGAAAAAGAAGTGATGTTAGTATTTACATTTTACAAAGCAGAAGGTGGGCTCAGCATTTTGCTTAGGGTTACACATGCATTGCACAGCTTACAGGAAGTCTGTGGCCGCTAAAGTCAGACAAATTGGATTTGAATCATTACGTAACCAACCTGTGCTCAATTTCCTCATCAGTAGGATGGGGTCATTAGTCATATATACCTCAAAAAATGTTGTGAAGACTAAATAAATTACTAAATATTAAAGTTGGTAGAACAGTTACTGGTACATAGTATATGCTCAATAAAAGTTAGCTATTATTATTATTATTATTATTATTATTGGCCATGTGGCTTCAGAATTGTTTTAAATTACTTTGGAAATATAAACCAAGTTATGGTAATTGCTTTTGGGGTTTATGGCCCAATGTGTGAGTTTTTTTTTTTAAAAAAAAAAACATTTACATCACCCTGACCGAGTAGTTCAGTTGGTTACAAATGTATAATGTGATGGCATTTTAAATGATAATTTCTATTTTGTTTAAAAATCGAGTTCTCTACCCTTGATTATTGGAACAGTTTAGAAAAGCAAGATTGATTTCTTTTGTGAAATAATCAAGAATTCCACAATGGTTTAGGACACCAAATGATTGCAAATCACCATCCTGCAATTAAAACGGTCAGAACTGACCTGCTCTTTATTAAACATTAATCTCTGGCTTCTTCTGAATGTGCCAGTGAGTTCAAGGTCTGGATATGCATGACTCACGCTAGCTCTGTGTCATTAAGCTGTTTGATAGGCAAAAACTATTTTTCATTGCATTGAGTCTGAACTTGAGATTCTTTTTAAAATTTGAAAATTAGCAGTTCAGAGTATATTTAAATGAAAAATGCTGGTATTTGTAACCTTCACCCAGCTGATAAGAACAATGTTTTCACCATTGAAATAAATACTGAAAACACTATGGCCTAAAATTACCATGAGGATATAATAATATTTCATATATAATATTTTTAACATATCTTTAGAATATTTTAATATTTAGTATTTCTCTTTATATGAATAAGTTAAATTATGCTATTTATTTGTAACCATGTTAACAAAAAGAAAAGCAGAGGGAGAAACCAAGATGGTGGCAGGGGTGAACACCTAAGCTGCAGCCTCACATAACAATTTCAAAACTACAACTAAAAGACAGAACAGACACCATCCAGAACCAAGGAAAGCTGGCTGAGTGAAAATTCTATAACTAGAAGTAAATAGAGGGACTCAGGAAGACTCAGAGGAGTTGTAAAAAGCTGAGGTACGGAGACACGCTCCTGGAGAAGACAGGTGGAGGAGGGTCTGGCTGGCTTCCTCTAGTGGGAGGGAGATGAAAATCCCAACTGCACTGAACCCCAGCTCCAGGTGAGACTCATAGGGAGTGCCTGGACTGTTGTGAAAAGGAAGAAGTGCATAGAAACTTAGGGGAGCCTGAAAAGACAAAAGTCCAGGGGCTCGCGAAAGTGCGTGCAAGTGCAGACACACAGCGCTGATTGCTGATTGTGCCTGGCTTCCTTCAGTGGGAGGAAAACAGAACCTCACGACAGCACTGAAATCCAGGTCCAACTGCATTGAACCACAGTTTCAGGTGAGACCGTGGGGACCCAGACTCATACGATTCCCTAGAGAGCACGGAAACTCAGGGTATCCAGAAAGGCAGAGTTCCGGAAGCTCTCATGTGCGCGCGCATGAAAAGCAAAGGTCTGGAGGCAAGCCCACATGCGCAGACACAGCTGGATTGGAGGTCAATCCCCCCAGTGATACCAACAATAATCAAGACTTAACTACAAGACTGTACACACAGTTCACAAAGGGTGCGCCAAGAGTGTCTACCTCAGGTAACTGGGGAGGCAGAGCTACTGGGCCACATAGGACAGCTAGCACACAAAGCTACTCTACCAACTGAGGGAAGTAGCAAAAATGTTGAGACTAAAGAACAGATCACAAATAAAAGAAATGGAGGAAAACAAACAACTGGATATAGAGTTCAAAACCATGGTTACAAGGTTTTGTAAGAATTTTCTAGAAAAAAAATGGATAAATATAGCAAGACCCAAGAGGAGATGAAAAAGAACCAACTAGAAATTAAACATACACTGATTGAAAAAATATATATATTATACAGAAACCTAACAGCAGACTAGAGGGATTGTAAGAATCAAGTCAAAGATTTGAAATGCAAAGAAGCAAAAAACACTCAACCAGAAAAGCAAAAAGAAAAAAGAATAAAAAACTGTGAAGATAGTGTAAGGAGCTTCTGGGACAACTTCTAGTTTACCAACATCAGAATTATGGGGTGCCAGAAGAAGAGAGACAGCAAGATACTGAAAACCTATTTGAAAAAATAGGTATTAAAAACTTCCCCCAACTAGTGAAAGAAATAGACTTACAAGTCTAGGAAGCACACAGAAACCCAAACAAAAGGAATCCAAAGAGAACCATACCAAGACACATCATAATTAAAATACCAAGAGCAAAAGACAAAGAGAGAATATTAAAAGAAGCAAGAGCAAAACAGTTAATTACCTACAGGGGAGCACCCATTCGACTGTCAGCTGATTTCTCAACAAAAACTATGCAGGCCAGATGGGAATGGCAAGAAATATTCAATGTGATGAATAGCAAGAACCTACAACCAAGAATACTCTACCCAGCAAAGCTATCAATCAGAATTGATGGGCAGATAAAGAGCTTCACAGATAAGAAAAAAAATAAAGGAGTTCATTAACACCAAACCAATATTATATGAAATGCTGAAAGGTATTCTTTAAGAAGAAGAAGAAAAGGGTAAAGGTAAAAATTATGAACAACAAATACATATCTATCAACAAGTGAATCTAAAAATCAAGTGAATTGAAAATCAGATGAAAAGAATAAACTGGTGAATATAATAGAATTAGGGGCATAGAAAGGGAGTGGACTGATAATTCTCAGAGGGAAAGAGGTGAAGGGGCTGTGGGGAGAGACTGAATAAAAGTCATACACCTATGGATGAGGACAATGTGGGGGAGGTAAGGGCAGAAGGTGGGGTGGGAACCAGGTGGAGGGGAGATACGGGGGAAAAAAAGAGGAACTATTGTAATAATCTGAACAATAAAGATTTATTAAAATTAAAAAAGAAAAGAAAATGCATATATTGTAAATAAATTTTCTACTAATTATCACTTCATGGTATATTTTAAAATGTTTTTAAGGTATGACTTTGTCTCTAGGTAATACAAAATTAAGGGGATTTGAAATAATCAAGCTGAGTAGTCAGACAGATAATTGCACCAAACATATTAGGTTTTCAATTTACTTTAATCTTTATTATATTTTTTTACCACCTGCAAAAATTTTCTATAGAAATTTCCCCCAATAACTTCCACTCTATAATTGTATCTTTTACATGACTAACTATAAAACTTAATCTATGGCTATTTAAGTTATTTTAGATGAAGGAATCTGTATTTAGGAGATTTTGACATTGACTTGGTAGCTCGGTGCCCTATCAGCCTTGGATATTAATGATAACCTGTGTGTGTGTGTGTGTGTGTGTGTGTGTGTGTGTGTGTGTGTTAGTGTTTTGTTTTTAGTGATTATCTAGTAAAAATGTCTTATGATGTAGGTAGTTAAAGGGATATCCAAATTCACTGTCAATTTTGTGTTAAATCAAGGTTTTTAAGATAGTGTATTTGAAAGGAAATATAAGGCATATCTAACCTTCACATATTCCAGTCTTTTAAGCCAAAAGTACAAGCAAACATGATTTATAGAGGAAAGAAATATGTAGGCTAAGTTTACACCACGTATATTTAAGCATGAAATTTATGAGGACAGGAAGCTTGAAGGAAATGTTTTAGAAAACACCATTTCTTTAAAATTTAAAATTTAGAAAGGAAGAATTACTTTTAAATATTTCAAAATAAAACATAGACCATTTGTGCAAATATTTTCATTCATTGTGTACATGGGTTAAAATAACTAATGATAGGTTAACTGAAATGAGTGTAACCTTACAAAAAAACCTAAATATACTATGTGAAATAAAACACTAGATATTCTCTTTCTGTCCTTTTTAATTTATTAATTTATTTTAATTGAATTTATGGAGGTGACATTGGTTGACAAAATTATATAGGTTTAAGGGATACCATTTTTAAATATATCATCTACATGTTGTATTGTATGTTCAACACCCTAAGTTCCTTCTATCATCAGTTGAAGAGGTCACTCATCAATTATGACATCTATTTCAAACTAAAAGGAACCTCAAACTCAAATGGGTTTAATTTCTTTATCTGACAATTTTCAGGAAAGGGAGGTGATAAAATGTCAAGGAGGATCAAACAGACCAAGTTTCTTAAGAAGTTGGGATACAGACCAAAAATCCACTTTTTTGTCAACTGAATATAGGCCAGCCCAGGGATACAAATCAATTATCAAAAGTAAATTACTTTTTACAATTATAGGCAAACTATTAAAGCTTCTAACATGGATTTTTAGATGGAAGTAGAGATGGGTTCATTTTCAGGCTCTGCCCACCAAAACTATTGGATCTTGGGTAAGAACAATATATTCCTGACTTCATATACTAAATATATAATGTATTTATAATTTGCATCAGTATGTATATGAGAATTAGAGATTTAATTTAGATTTAATTTCTAAAAGCCTAAAAAAGGCAGGTGCCGGGGTGCCTGATTTGTAATTGTAATTCAATATTTGGTAATCTGGGAAAATCTACCATTTGAAGTAGGATTAGAGAAGATCATAGGTGTAGAAGTTACTTGGTTTATTTTATATTTCCCTACAGTCCCTGAATTATTTTCTAACAAAATGCTGTATTAATTGCATCTTATACATCTACCTCTGAGATCATGTTGATATTTACATTTCTAATTCTTCCCAAATTTCGGTAGCCTCTCTTCATTGTGTTTATCTTTTTCCACTGTTAAATAAATATGTAGAGTATATACATAACATGGAGTCTTAAGAATTCTAGACTTAAAATTACTTGTTAATATTTGCTGAGCCCACCATCTAATTTATGATCACTCGATCATTAGAACTATATACTCTATAAAACCAAAACTCTTGGTTTTAAAAATGACTACTGTTATGTATTAATAATTGTAGGGAAGCACAGGAGACTTGGTTGGAAAGACTGTAAAGAGGAATCTCCAAAAGATTAGGGACCTTGCCGAAGGTGGCAGACCCTGACTTGGCTTTTCCAAACAAGTCTGTATACATGCGGATCCCCAGATGTTTACTGGAATCCTTATACTTAATCTTTGGGTGTCCTTGCTTAAAGGACACTGCAGACACACGTGTCCTCTCAAGATTACTTATCCTACTGATTGTATCTAAAAGATAAACTTTATCTCAAACTCCTGTTACATTAAAAGCCTAACAAGGCAGGTGATTGAGAATCTGGTTCCCTTAGCTAGGCAGTCCCTTAGCCCTCTCTTTCACAGCAAACGTGGTGTCAGAGTAATCCACTCATCCATCACTCAGGTTCTGCTGGTCACCCCCAGCAAATAATAATAGCAATAATTGTTAGGCATGAAACAATTGGGAGCTAACTCATATCCTTGAGTTCTATGTAAATAACATTTTATTTGTTTTGAGGATAAGACATAGAAAAAGACATCATATGGGAAATATGAGGCTAATCACATCCTGAACTTCCTTGCTGGCCTTGTTTCTGGCTCAAAGAGACCTAATCAAAGTTTGTTACAGCAGTAACTGAAGGATTTAATAATGTATATGATATATATTATACACAATATATCATATTGCTCTTCAAATTGGAATGTGAAGAACAGTTCTGGGTACTTTGTAATCTATTACTTCTGTAAAGACATGATACATGTCACATAGATTTTTCTCAGTCCTTCTGTAACTCATCTTGGGATACAGTGGTTGACTGATGGATATTCCTGAGGACTATGGCAGTGCTATGTATTTTACTCTGTTCCTTGTGGCTGCAGCTTGCCACCAAGATAACACACAATTTCAGCAAAAGCCTTCTAATCTTACCTAATAATAGACAAACATGTAAATTGACGGTACCTCCGCTATGCCCACAGCCAATCAGAGTGAGTATGCAAATTAGAAGGCCAAAGATGGTGGCTGCCCAGTTGCTCCAGGCGTAGAGTGGCCAGGCAGGGCAGGAAGCCTGCTATGAAAGAAAACCTTGGGGGTGAAGGGATCTATAGGAGTGGAGTGTCGCAGCAAAGACAAGACTGAAGACTCCGGAAACTGCAGCAAAGATGAAGAAGGCAGACTTTGGTTGAAGCCAAGGCCTGGATTCCAGGTGCTGGAGAAAAACCAGTGCTGGAAGCCAAGGGAGGGAAAGCCTATTGCACAAATTTCTTCATGCAACAGGCCTCTAGTAATAATAATAACAATAATGGTTACTTTTTGTTAAATTAGTATGAATAAGAAATACACTAAATTATACAAATTATCTTATACAACCTCAATATGAATGTACAAAATAAGCCATATTATTATTCCTATTTCACAAAAGAAAAAAAAAGTGACTATGATTAACTTGATTAAAGACCTATAGCTAAATTTGGTAACAAGAGGATCAGGTCTGTTAACAAATCCCAAGAGCTTGGTCAATACACTGTACTACCTTCTAGCCAGGCTGTCTTAACTTTGTTACTTTTTAAAAAAATATATATTTTATTGATTTTTCACAGAGAGGAAGGGAGAGGGATAGAAAGTCAGAAACATCGATGAGAGAGAGACATTGATCAGCCACCTCCTGCACACCCCACACTGGAGATGTGCCCACAAGCAAGGCACATGCCCCCGACCAGAATCGAACCCGGGACCTTTCAGTTCGCAGGCCGACGCTCTATCGACTGAGCCAAACTGGTCTTGGCTTGTTACTTTTTTGAATGAGTATTTGTAGAAGCCAGATGATAGTAACACAGGAGCTTTGCATTGCAGTTTGTGTTTGGTCTGAAATATTCCTGGTGAAAATGATTCTGGTTTGGAATCCTATGGAAAAGTTCAGTTATTTCAAATGCAATAAAAACTTACTTGTTAATTTTTGTGTCTGAGGCTTCTCTGTAAAAGCATTTTCAGACTTGGAAAACTTTTTGAATTTTCTGAGATTTGGGAATCTGATGGAATATAATTTTTTAAAGCAAAGACTGCACTATAATTTTTCCCACGTGCATGAACTAAAGGCATACAAGATGCAGATAAAATAGAAATCAAAGGAGCATCAGAGTAGAAAAACTAGTGCCAAGCAAAAAATGAATTGTTGATCCATCAGTTATTTTCTTTGAAGTTTTGATATGAAAAAAAAATCAATAAAGAGGCTGTGGAGGAAAACAAACCAAAGCAAAACTTGTTTCAAGGAAAGTAAAACTATATCTAAGTTAGGTAATTTGTTCTTTTCAAACACTCCCAAGGAAGCCAAGTTTAGGATAGAGGACAGCTAATTAAGCAACAGGATTTGTAGGCTCTTAAGCGAAAATGGAGGGCACCTTCATTTTTAAAGTAGCCACTATCAAAGAAACTGTCCCTTGATTCACGCATGACACCAATGTGATTCAGATGCTGGGATCAGTAAGGCACTCTACAGCAAACACATTTGACAATTCCTTCAGATATAGGGAGATGTTTGGAATTATTTATTAACAGCCTCATTTGAAAACTGGCTCTGTCCTGGTTGTGTGAAGAATATTAATCACATTCATTTGGGGAAATTTACAAACATGATACATATAAATAGAATTCAATTTACTGGGTTATGGGAATGCTTGAGACAGGCAAAAATGTATAAACCTGGGGCTTTAACAAAAGCAAAGGATAAAGCTAGTTGTACATATCCCATTTATTTATCCACTCTTTACTAAGCTCTATCATTGAAAATATGATGGTGTCTTAAAAGAGAGAGGATAAACTTCAGAGTGTTCAGGATAAACAGGAGTTTTCCAGAAATATCAGAATTCCATGCAAAGGAAAAAGCTGTAAATAAGGGAGGAGAGATAATAAAGGGTACAAACCATTACATTAGGATCTCAAATCACATACAGTCTGATCACCTGGAGTGTCTGTTAAAAATGAGGTTACTGTGTCTTGTTCCAGACCAAGTCGATTACAATAAATGGTAGCAGAGGCCAAGAATTTGCATTTTTAATACTCATACCTAAGCGGTTTTCTTACTTTAAGATTTGAAAATTTTTACCATAGGTGATGGTAACAGAATTTCACAATGTGCTTTACATTTACAGAGAATATGCTGATGAATAAGGAATGAAAAGAGAAGGTTGGACATAAACAAAAGAGACCCTTATAAGACTTATGTGCTGATCCTTGCTTAACCTCCTGTTCCTTTCAGTCTACTTCCATCGGGCTTTTGTTCCTAAACTCTCTCTTGTCAAGGTTACCAAGGCTCTTTAGCTTTCCACCTCACTAATTCTCGACCTCGATCTCAGGAGCATTTGAAAAAATTGATCAGCCACTCTAAAACATTAAATTTTCTTCACTTCTAAGAAGCCAGCCAGTGTTCATTTCCTTTATGCTTTGTAAACCTCTCTTTTTCCTTTACAGGATCCTCTAAAACTTCCACCTCTTTTTTTTTCTCTTTTTGTACTTACTCATTGAAGTTGTAGTAAAATAATCATCTGTGTAATTAACCCCCCACATATCTATCACCAGGTCCCTCGCTTTCCTTTCACTTTACATCTATATGTTCAACTATCTACTCAAGTCTCCATTTTGATACTTAGGAAGGAATTCAACTGTTATTTTTAAAAAATGGGAATGTTTAACACAAACCTGCTTTCCCTCTACTCTTACCCATCTTGGATAATAGCACCCTCACTATATCAGGCCAAATACTTAGTAATAGTCCTATTTTGTTTTTTCCTATTACATGTTTGATCCACCAGCAAGCCCACTAGTACTTTCCTTAAGCTATATCCCAAATATGACATTTCCTCACCACCTCCATGGCTCCCACTCTAGTTCAAGCCCATCATCACCTAGTGCCTAGAAGACAATAGCTATCATCTCCTCAGTGACCTCCCTGCCTCTATCGCTGCACCGTATAGTAACTTCTCCATAGTAATTCTCAATGGTTTTTAAGAACATAATTCAGAAAAGACTTCTTCTGCTTAAAATCTTCCAAAAGCTATCATACTTATAACCCAAAGACTTTACCAAGCCTCACAGGGTCTTCTCTCTCTCTTAACAATATTCCCTATACTTCTCTAATTTTACTCCTTCAGCTACCGTGTTCTTATTGTTTGACTCACTGAATCTGTTTTTTCTCAGAGGTTTGAAGTTATAGTTTCCTCCAGCTGGGATGCTCTTCTTCAAGGTATCACATGCCTTTTTTTCTTACTTTATTCTGCTCTTTATTCATGTATAACTTCCTTTGAATGTTCTTTCATGTCTACCTTATTAAAATGACTCTCTTTACTCCATGTTACTCCATATTCTCCTACCATGCTTTTGTTCATAGAATTATCATTCACATTGAATAGAGGTATTTGCTTGCTTATGTATTGTCTCTCTTCCACGTAGGAATATAAACTCCATGAAGTTATCATTTGGCAATAATACAGTTCTATGATGCTATTAATATTATAATACTTTGTAAAAGTATGGCATCTTATATGATTTGAACATTTTTATGTATTAATTATAGTTAAACCTTTATGGGCAGTTCATTGCAAGCTTCATTTAGAATTTTTGAGGTCAATAAAACTGAAATTTCAATTCAACTGTTGAAAGTAGTGGTAGAAATATTATTTTCATATGAATGCTAGTGCAGGAAGCAGTTCTTTTTTTGAATAAAGTGACTGTATTCATGATTTAGCAGAATTAGTTACTGTGCAATTGATTCTGACTACAGCTAATATTTGAACTTTAAACACTATGATCTCAGGATTTTACCTAAGGGCAGATATGAATCACTCAGGGCTGCTGCCAAAACATGCATGATGTGCTCAATAACGATTCCCTCAGCATTAAAGAAATGTTCTTCAAGGCAGGCTTCATGAACAGGTCCAACCATGACCTTAAGATATGACAGTCTTTTCCATAAAATACAGGGACTGGGAAAATTAAGCATATTGTAAGGAAGCTCATTAACCCAATGGGTAATACAGCATATAACAACAGCCCTTGCTAGCCATTAGTGAAACAAGCTGAAAGTTTGAGAGTGGAACATGTTACACATAATTAAATATGGATCCTTCCTAATCAATAGTGAGAGCGTAATTACTTTTCTCAAGGTTTGTTAGGCAGGGTTGTTTGAGGGGACAGAAACCAAAGTGAAGGGAATCAAGAAGACATACTAGAGAATCATGCATTTGGAAGCTGAGGAGGCTATTAGGAGCTTTGGCACACTTGAAAAAACCCAATTGCAATTTTATCAATTGTCTCATTACAGAACTATTAGACAAGGTCAAGAAGGCCTATGAGAATTGATGTATGCATTTAAGCAGTGCCTCCCGGCTTCACCAAGTTGCTCAATAATGGCTGCCAGATTTTCATGCCTCTGAACAAAAACATTTTACATGAACATCTCAAAGTATTGCTTAATTCTGCTTTTTAAAGAATGGCATTACTACCCTGTGGAAACTATCAGTGATGAATAAATGAACATTTTTAATTGTGAACCAAAACTATTTCAACCACTGACTGGAAATCACAAGGGAGAGAAATATGTACTTAAGAATATGTAGATATTTGTTAATGTGTCTTCCCTAAACCAGACCTCTGTGATGGAGGAAATATGAGGAGAAAGAGTTCAACAGCTCAGTTCCATCAAGCATGTGAGCTGGTTAGCATTCTTAGAAATGTGGTAAAGTATTTCTTCTTCCCTTCCCTTCTCTTCTTTTTTCTCTCCATGATTAAACATTGTGGAGTAGTTTCCATGAGCCAAACATTGAATATAGATAGAAGTAAACAATTCATTGGAAAGTTGTAAATGATTATGCTCATGATAAGGCCAGTTCTGAGGCTTTGCCAAGTGTCATCAGATTAAAGGCTTTTCATTATACAACAAAAGGGTGACTTGAGCTCTTACTCACATGATACTGTAAGAATGTCTGCATATTAGACTTTAGATAGAACAATGTATGAAGTGATTTCAAATTTATTCCAGGAACAAATAATGTGAATTTAATTTGTGTTTAAAGAAGGATAATATAGTTCTGAAACATTTTTTCCCAACATAACTGATAAAAGTTTTTATTTCAGAGATTTTCCCCCATAGAAATTTGTAGCATTGTTTAAAAACATATTTTTATTGATTTCAGAGAGGAAGGGAAAGGGAGAGAGACACAGAAACATCAATGAAGAGAGAGAATCATTGATTGGCTGCATCATGCATGTCCCCTACTAAGGATTAAGCCTACAACTCAGGCATGTGCCTGGGAATCAAACCATAACCTGGTTTATAGTTGATGTTCAGCCACCAAGCGACATCAGGCTGGTAACATTCTTAAGACAGTCTAAAATTCTAACAAATAAGACCTTTAAAGCACTTACTTTTCTCACCTTTATTTCCAAATTTTTAATCTGTTCCTTAAAGAGATAAAGAAATTTTTTCTTTGTCTCCTTAAGCAACAAATATATATCACATTTTATAACTATAATAAAGTGGCAAAATTTTAATAAAAGAATATATGTAGATATATAAAATGTTTGAAATTAAATAAAGCCTGATAAAGGAAAGTCTCTTGGGTATTATTTAGCAGGCTTTATTTGTATTTTAATATAAAGCTCCAACATCAAATTTACCCCCCACTGGATTTCTTTCCAAAGCTCATTATAGTGGAAATTGACATCCCATCTCTCCCCTTCCTGATACAGAGTGTGGACTCTGTTTAGTGACTTACTTCCAGTGAACAGCAGGAAAACAGTTGGAAAACAAAAGTAAAGTTACAATGCAGTAAGCCAGGTGATCAGGGTGAATTAAATGAACAAGTAATGCATCTTTGATATGACATGATAAGAAAGGCACTTTACTTCTATGGGTTTCCTCCCAAAACTCTATAATCCCAGCTTAAAAATGAGAGAAAAAAAATAAAACAAACCCAAATTGAAGAACATTTTCAAAATATCTGAGAAGTACTACACAAAACTGTGAAGGTCATCAAGAACAAGGGAAGTATAACAGATTGTCACACACCAGAGGAGACAGGGATGACAATATGTAGAGGCCCAGTGTAAGGATTCATGCACTGGTGGGGTGTGTGGCCTGTGGGGATTGGCCACTGTAGGAGCACCACTCAACCTGGTCAGCTGAGCAGTGCTCCCACTGTGGGAGTACATTGACCACTAGGGGGAGCTCCTCCATTGAATGTCTTCCCCTTGGTTGTCAGTGCACATCACAGCGATTGGTTAACTGGTCGTTTTGGTCATTCCACCATTAGGTATTTGGGCTTTTATATACATAGATCAGTGGTCACCAACCTTTCAGACCTCATGGACAACCTGTGGTCAGCAGACCATTAATTTATGACCGCTGATATAGATGGTATTCTGAGTGGGAATAAAAGAAGACTTTTGGGAGGAAATAATAAATTTCAAATAAAATATGGAGTTTAGGTAATAATTCCCTCCTCATGATGACTCCTTAGCTGAGATAAATGTTCTGTAGTAGTATCTGATATTAACAATATGAAGGATAGACAGGAACTCTCTGTACGTTGAAATTTTTTTGTAAAGATGAAGTATCTATATATATATAGATAGATAGATATATAAAAGGCTAATATGCAAAGTGTCAGGGATTTGACTGGGAGACCAGGAGTTCTATCACTTGCTATGATGTGTACTGACCACCAGGAGGTGGCAGGGAATGAAGGAAGGCCATGGCTGGCAGCCAGAAGGCTTCAGATCAGCCCTAATCCCTGGCCAGACCCCAAGACCCTACCCATGCATAAATTTTGTGCACTAGGCCTCTAGTCTAAAATAAGAACTTTATGAAAAAAATCTAAAAACATTATGGAGATTACTAGAGGTTTTAGTAATTATAATCAATTTTTTTAATAACACAGAAGTGTGTTTAATTTTTTAAAAAAGTATCATTGAGTAAACTCTGAGTTTCCAGTTTCTATTATTCAGCGCATTCCAGTGTTAGACAGGAATGCTTACAGCATGGAGTAAATGAAACAGCACTCAGCACATTGCCTTGTATAAAATAAACCCTCAATAAATATTTATCAATTGATTGAATAGGTTGGCAAAATAGTTTTCATCTTGGCTAAAGGTACTTGTTACTTTGTATTGTTTTTTATGCAATAAGTAGATGGGTGTACTGAGAAGCTTTTTCAAATATGAAAATACTAATCCTGGAAACTAGTAAAAATCAATCAATAATGTAGTAGGTTAGTCATCCAATGAAGTAATTCATCCTGTGAAATGGTCTTCGTTTATCCTGGAGGAGGCTTGAGACAAGTCCACCTAATCAAGGTGATTGGGGAGTATAGGTTCAGGAGTGCATAGCTGGAATAGAATTGATATGAAGAAAAATCGGTAGATCAATGACATTAACATACCTCAAGATAGCATGGTTAGCCAAAGCATGAAGAAAGGGGACTCTGAGGAGAATAATTTGTCAGCATTTCCCCAGCACTCTTCATAGATGCCTCAGGCTACCATAGCTTCATGTCATTAACTATTAGATTCATTCAAATAGCCTACTCTCCTTGCTCTGATTAATTTTATTTCCCATGCAGATTTTTTAGTAGAAAAGTAATACTCTAGGGTCACTTTTCTGGTTATAGTTCTCATGGTACATTTGTAGATTTGCATTTTGGTTTACTCTCTAGTTTCTTGGGCATTTGATTAACCTAGTTTTTTTTTTTTGTGTGTGTGTAAGATGTGTAATATTATTACCTGCTTTATACAGTTGATTTGAAATTAAAATTAATCATAAATACATGTGTTGCTTAGTAAAATTTCTTTAATAAGCAGTCATTAATTCTTGATACATGTTGTTGATATAATTGTTTTTGTTTGTTTGTTATTGAACCATTTCCCATCCTGAATTTGAGCTGTTGTGATAAAATTAAATTCTCTAACCTGAAAATTGAAGCATTAGTTTATCAAGCAATTAGTCTCTGATGGAATGAAACTTTGCTTGGCCCACTTAAGCAGGGGGTTGGTTTCTCCTCATTCCTTGATCTCTGCTTTCACTTTCAGTAGCAGCACCTGAGCATCATGTAGTGCTCCTTACACACTCATGACAGCTAGGAACAAGTAGGCACTTTACAAGAATCTCTTAATTCATCACTGAAATGAGGCATGTCTGGAATGGAACGTAAACGTTATTTAGCCAGCAGGTTTAGCAGCTGTGATACATGGTGTGTGTGTGAGTAAAATTTGAGTAGAATTAAAAATTTGACCACTACATAAAACTTTCACGGCAAAGATTAGTACCCCATTGAAGGGCTGCCAAGGGTAAAAAAACGTTTGAAAGAAAGAGCCACTTAGGTTTTTTATTTCAAGAAGCAGTCAATGTTTTATAAAGGAGAGTTCTAGAAAATATGGTCCAGGCTCACTTTCATCAGAATCACCCGGGGCTCTTGTTAAACTGCAGACCCCATGGCCTCACAGGTCTACTGGATCAGAATCTCCCCAGGGGAATCCAGGGATTTGTGGCTTTTACAGATTTTATAGGTAATTCTTATGTGGCTGATAATTCTATTTTATAAGTCATGAGAGAGTACTTCATAACCAAAGTGCTGACAGAATTTATTCATAGTGTTCACACCTTCCTAGGAAGTCTTGAACTTAGAACTTACTAGGCAAAAAGGAGGACGATATGATGTTTAACTATTGTGCCTGTTAATCAACATTTAAACTAAAATATTGTTAGAATATGTTTTGTAAGCTAAAGCTTGTACTCTGCATTTCAAACAGTGGGTGTTTTCACGACTAACGTCGTTAGGTTCAGAAAGTTTACCCATTTTTCACAAATATCTAAGCAAAGTGTCTGTTTATAGATTCATGGCAAGTCTACCAAGCCTAATTTTTCTGTTTTGCATTTGTCAGAATTCTGCTGTTTTTGAGGTTGTTTCTATTTAAATAAACATTACATTGAACATATATCAGAATCAAACTCTATGAAGCTTAGTTTCATTGGTAGGCATCTTGTTTTGATTAATTTTCCAGGTATAAACTTGACAAATTTGCTTTGTTCATTGTCCAGTGAACCCTGATATGTGTTTGCATTTTCAACTTTCACAAGTCATACATCAGACTGGTTTATTTGCAATGGAATGTTCATTGTAACACCAAGGTGTGGAGAGTGGCTAGAGCGTTTGGACAGGTTCAAGCCTCAGACTAATGAGAGGGCATAGTCCTCTGATGGCAAAATCAGTTGCAAGTCCCAGTTTGGGGGCAAAGCCCTACCAGCACAATTATAGCCAAAGGCTATAGTTGTAAGCTTGATCTTATGATCTATACCTGTGGTCCCATGTGGCTAAGTAATGTAGGCTGTAGGAGGTGCAGCAAGTGCTGCCAAAACAAAGCTTGATAGAGTTCAAGTGCATGTAATTGAGTAGATTTAAAACCCTTAAGAACATTGTAAATATCTTGACCATGTGCTTACTTTGCCTTATAGAATCTGGCTATAAATTAAGACTCAGGTTTGCAGAAAGTGGCACTGTCTTTCCATTTGAGAGCATTGTCCCACCTAGCCCCAGCTTTATTCTCTTGTCTGTCTTCTTTAATCCTTCACTGCCTCCCCCCACTTCCCCCCCCATCCCCCGCTCCTTAGGTTCACCCCTTTGCTGAGTGGGGCACACTAAGGCACTGGAAACAATCATGGATTTAATTTTCCTCTGGTCACATTGATGGAATAAGTAGATCTTTGAGTAGATGAAACCTATGTATTAGTTGTATGACTTTGAATACATATATTACACAAGATTTCTGAGCCCCAGATCGCATACCTAAAAAATGGGTTGATCAAATAAGATTTTTTAAATGCCTGGCCATTGGTAGCTACATGGCAAGAGAAGGTAGCCCTGAAAATAGTCTGATGGAAGGACAGACTGTAATTTGTGGGGCTTTGCTTTGTACACAAAATGCAAAACTCTTCATCCTGGACATCAAGTCTCCCTGGGAGGACTGAAGCCATTGCATATGGAAAAGAAGACAGAAGAAATAAAAGTCATTTTGTGGCTCAGCTAGAACTCAGCAATTTTGTGATTTTTGAATTGTAAAGTGAATAAGAATGTTATTTACTTCAGAAAACATCTCTGTTGTACCATGGTTGAATGAATGTAGAATTCTTAATAAAGGCACTGTGCTTTAAGAAATATGTCTTGATGCAGTTGACTTTATATTTCCTGTGTTACTATTTTATTCTTTGACTTCCCATTTCCTGTCTCCCCCTTTATACATAATGGATAAAAGTTGTTTCTACATCTTATATTCTCCTGCACTTTTTCCTTATTAACATTTTTATTTTCTCAGAAAGAGAGCAAAATGCCATTTCCCATGAAGAAAAGGAAGAGCTAAGGATTTTGAAGCCTTAAAAATCTTGAAAGCTATTAGATTCATTACTGTGCTTTCTCAAAAAGAGCCGTTTTAAAGGGAAATGACCTTTAACCTTCTCCTGATTACGCAGTGATAACAGTTCTCTAATGAACAATATTAACAGAACTGGATTGATGACTTGAGTTTTCGCACAGTAATAATAAGTGAAAGGTAATATTTTCATAATAGTGAACTGGTGCTCTTTTTATAGTACTTTTTAAAAATAAAATCTGTGTACCCCCTTTAATTTGGATTCAAATAGTAAGAGAATTGAAACCCCATTCAAAAGAGATGTGCAATGTTCTGAAAGAGTTTTAATGAATTAGAAATAGAAAAAAAATTGCCTTGATAATTAGCATAAATATAAAATAGAACTCATGTCATTTTCAACATGGGAAAGCTTGTTGATCCATACAGAAATACAAATCTATAACATTAGATAAAATAACAACAAAGAAAGGAACTGAGCCTATGAGACTTGAGATGAAAAATCATTTTCTGGAAAAACTCCACAGAAATGTACTAGCTTGAAAATTTGGAAAAGAAGGTTTTGTTTGTTTGTTTATTTTCATGTATTTCCATTTTACTTTTATTACGTGTGTGTACATACATTTTATTCCAGCTTATGTTTCCTTAGAATAGATTTCCAGAACTAGAGTCATTGTGCTTAAGGAAAATTTAAATCTGTTTCTGTATGCCATTAGGAAAAATGTTTTATATGTAGGATAGAAAAATGTTGCTAGACTTTTTACCAACATAGCATCTAAGAATGCCTATCTGACCACATAGTCATTAATGTTTATCATGGCTACTTAAAAGTTATTGAAAATTAGGTAAGTAAAAATCACCCATTATTTTTTGCTAAGTTTATTTGATTACTAACAATGTTTTATATATTTATTTCTAATTTGCAGTTCTGTGAATTGTTTATTTATAAGCATGACCATTTTCAATTTGAGAATTAGTATTTGTTTTTATACCTCTCTAGAAGTTCTTTTTATATATTAAGGGTGTTAATTTCATCACTGAAAACTGTTGCAAATGTTTTCTCAAGTTTGTCTTTTGCCAAAGAAGTTTGGATAATCTACAATAATAAAAGCATAATATGCTAATTAGACTGGATGTCCTTTAGGACAAAGCCAGGGCTGTGAGGGAAGCCATGGTCCTGGGTGCCAGAAGGAAGCTGGTGACAACAGCCTGGGAAAGGAAGGCCTACTCTTGCACAGATTTCATGCATTGTGCCTCTAGTTTTAAATATAAAAGTATAATATTTAAAATTTATCTTTGATAAATAAATGAATGAATGCCTAAGGATATCATTGCTAAAGCTATAAATAGATCCCAACTCTCCCTTTGTCTCTGTGTCACTAAATCAAGATTCAAAGATGAAAACACAAACATCTGATTGGCGAAATCTAGGTCACACATTTCATGCTTATTTTCAGAGGACAAAACCAAGGAGAGTTTGCATTAATCCATCTAGTTTCTTTAGGTCAATGCCTCTCATAAGACTGAGCACCATGGAGCATTCACTAAACTAGGAGCTACCGAATGCTAGAGATAAAACAATACATAGATCTTATATATGTAAAAAGATTGAACAAAACAAATATAACATTTTCCTTTTTATAGTTTACCATCCCAAAGAAGAAAAACTAGGTCTAAGTACAATATTAAAACTGTAATAAGTACAGTTGAAAAGCATTGTGTCAAGATTTCTTTCAATTGAGAATGACAGAAATCCAGCTCACAGTACTTCATAACCTAAAGGAATATGTCAGTTCATTAAAATGTCCACAATTATGTCTGCCTTCAAATGGCACTGGATTATGTCTCAGACAGTGTGCTATGGGTTAGCTCCTGTGTCTCCATCTCTGGGTTTTAATTTCTCTCGTATTGAGTGCATTGTCAGGTAGCCACTTCCACGCAGGTTAGGAAAGGTGGTTCTACAGAAGCCCCACTGAAACACATTCTTTACACTTTGTAATTCCTGAGACTTCAGTGTTGGAACACTGAGATGGAAGATACACAAAGAATAAATAACAGGAAGAGTATTCACACATTTATAAATGATAATCCTAAAATCAGGGAGAAAATTGAATGGAAAAGTCTCCTTACTGAAAAGACATTGAAAAAAAAAAAGAAAAAAGACTAGCTTCTAAGTTCTATACACCCAAGAAACAGTCTAGCCAGCCCTACAATGTTCTTTTATAGAATATCCCTTTATCCAGGTCTTTTCTATGGCTATTATTAATTATTTCTTCTTCCCAAGGTGATTCCCCATAAACCACTTTTACTTGTATATTTTGTTACTTCAGAAAGTCTTAATTACCAGAAAAAAAAGAGAGTATCCTTGTGATTATTTCAGCATTTGAGCACTGACTCAATCATATATTGATATATTCTAAGATAGGGTTGATAAGATACCACTCTCAGTTTTCCAGGTCTTGGCCATGCCTAAGAAATGATTTCTACCAATTCTATCTTTTTCCTTCTCAACAAATATGGACTGTGATACCTATGTGTGATTTGGAACTTTAAGGAAAATCACTTTTAAAAATTATAAAATATGATAAAGATGATAACCCTATGAAGATTATAGACAAGAAGACAAATTAATACGTGTTTGTGGTGTAGTCACATATAATGAAGCCAACCATCCTGAGAAATTAGACAGTGATGCTCAGAAGGAAACAGGAGTGATTCTAAGTACGTTGAGGTCATGTAACTTAATAGGGTTTTGGAAGAGGTAATTGGGAGCAATAAGACAGAAAATACAAAGGATTACCCCCAGTGAGTAATTCTGTCATAAGGGACTGGAGAGCATATCAGAAGAGAGCTATCTGGAGCAGAGCCATATCCTGTCTACATTCTAGGTATATGGAAATTGGGTGAATTTAGACAGTGAGGTTTATGAGTCAATCCAAAGTTCCAAATCATTGATTTTTCTTTGTACCATATTAATCATCATGATAAATTTGTTGTCATATTCTGACATTCCTTCAGTTTTGAAAATTTATAAAACTTCAATATTTCACTATGATAGTAAACTATTTTCTTTCTAGATCCTTCATTTCGATGTTTCTAGTGCTACTACTGTACTGCATAAGCTCTATGGCCAGGCTGCCTGATCCCCAATCCAGGTTTTACTGGCTGACATCTGCATTTGTGTTGTTTATTATGCGGTCTAGATTCTGAGTTCATGAATCATCCTTCAATTTCTTATAATTTGTTCTCTAGCCAGAGGTATCCTAACTTAGGTTAGAGATTCCATTTTGACTCTGCATTTCTGGAACCTCGCACCTTAGATACAGCTACAGGAAAGACTGACTTTTATTCCAATAACTTAAAGTTATTGGAATAAATATTTAAATCAAAATTTGTCAAGGTAAAGATTCCAGGTTTAGATACTATAATTCTTCTGTATGTCTAGAATCTTAGGAATTTGGAAAGAGAGGGTCAGAAACTTAAGAAATGCTGTATTTTGCAAATTAAAAATAACATTGTCATTACTGTAACAAAACAAACAACCAGGATACCACTGCTATATTTGAGTGGCATCACAGTCGTAAAAGTTTAGAAATCAGGAACACAGTTCTGCATTTAGAGGTCTAGGAAATGAGAACTGTCATAGCGATGATGTAATATATATTATACATTTTTGCAATTTGGTGAAACAAAAGAGTATTCCCTGATTGATGAGTTGAGGGGCGTACAGTTTGGATGTCCTAGGCCAGGCAAGATAATGGCAACATAAAACTTGCACTTGCTTCAATTTATCTCTTTTTAGACAGGTCTGTCCCTGGTTCTCTATAAATTGATCAGCTCGGAAAGAGTAAAAGAACAACTAACATGCCCGAAATATTGTAAATTCTGGCAGACAAAATGCTATTTTATTCTATCCTTATATGATCTAATAAAAGCAATAATAGGTGCTTGACAAATATGTGTTGATGTCATTTCTTTGATTTAGTGAGCACAGTGGGAGATTAGAATTAGCACAGGACTCACTCTCTCATCCTAAAGGCTTTTAATCTTTCTAGGAAGACAAGAATTTATGGGCATTTGTTGAGAACCAGAGGAATCTTAGTTCTATTTACAACTTTCTAAAGGATCCTAAACTGTGATCATAATGATCTTACATAGGCATTTTGCTGTAGCATGTGATTTGTTTCTTCTTAAAAGCCATGATAAAATATTTACTACTTTTAATATTTATATATCAGTACACAGTTTGAAAAATGAGACTAGTGACTACTTGTAAGATTGATAATTTTCCATTATTAGAATTCTTAGTTCTAATCAATATTATGCCTTATGTTATCTCACTATTGACTTACCTTTTTTGTTTGTTTTATATTATTAATATTCTTAAAATAATCTCCAGTATAGTTCACTTTTAATTTTTCTATCATTTAGCATCTAAAATGAGGAGCAAAGTCATAATATATTTTACTCTCTTAAAAATATGAAGTCATTTCTGTCACAAGATTAAATGTGTAATTATTCAGAAGGTTTGTCATGCAAAAAAAAAGAGAGCTCATTTTATGAGTGAAAAAAATCAACATTTAACTTAAATTTTGACATAAGATTCAGTACTTTTATGTCTATTCTTCATATACATTCAATAATATTAAGGAAAGCAAAGAACATATGTTACTTTTATAATTGTGCAAACATAATTTGTATATTTATCTCTATATCTAGCTCTTCAATGGCTGAATAGATATTAATCATCTAAAGAGAACTTTGATTTATGCAAAATTGCAGTCCTCAAACCCATAAAGAATTTCACCAATTTCTATCTTTTCTCTCACTCCTCTGTGCCAACCCTCCTGGATCACTAGTAACCTCAAGAAAAGAAGGGCATTTTCAATGATTTACAGAGAAGATTTCTGTCAATGAATTTCTAAGAAAATTGGCTCAACTATAGGTCTGGGCACTAACCCGGATAAGCAGAAGCTGCTCTGGAGAAGACGACGGAAGAGGAAATCAGGAGGAACAGGTAACAGAGGCCTATTGCTTTGCCGTCACAGAGGAAGGAGAACGGAAAGAACATTAGTTTGTTTCACTCTTCTCACGGGGTGAAGTGGTTTGGGCAATGTGGCTTTCAGTATCTACTCAGCTAACAAAAATATAGTATCTATTGTGTTCGAAGACCACAGAGCACTCTTTGTGGAAAATATAACAAACTGTCCCATTTTGCTGGTAATAAAGTTCAGAACAACTTATAAGCATTTCTTTCTCTGCTTTCAAAACTACTCAGTAGGGGGAAAGGGTAGATGGGGAGGAATTACCTAATTCCTCAAGAACCATAATTCAAATCAAAAGCACTTACTTAGTCTGGATTTGTTTTACTTTTCTTAAAATTAGTGTAGCTATTATGTGAAAAACAAAGCTTTGGTAATGTTTCTTTAATAGCTGATCAGTCATAAAATGGGTAAAATATAAGAATTAGTCATTTGCAACTGATCTGAATTGTTATATGGCCATTCTCTTCTTACAGTTGAAAAATCAATAAACACATGGTGGTTAATGGCTATTGCGGAACCAGCTGTAAGTGACTCTCCAGAGTAGAGACAACTTCAGCAATTTTTAACATGCTCTGTGGTCTATACTTACCTGAAAATCTCTACTTTCCTGCTTCTGCAAGTGATCTTTCAGCTAATGTGTTTTATAAGACCTGACGTTTGGCCTACACTGAAGATATACATTTAACGTGGTATAAACAAAAAGATGTTTTAACAGTCATTGTAGGTAAAAAAAAAAAAAAAAGAATCTTACCAGGAAACTAAATCCTCTTCTCTTTAATAAATGAAATCTTCAAATGATATAATTTATTTCCCAATGTAGAGGTTGTCATTTAGTTTTGTTTTTGAAAGCAGGATAACTTCGGCTTACATTGTGTTTGAACATTGATTTAATATTAAATATTTGAGGAGTTGCCATCAAATTTGCTGATGTTATTAAACCCTTCAAAGGGAGTCTTGTTTCCTTATTTTATGCAGTTTGTGCCTCCACTTGATTTCAACCCACTCACTGAAGAGAAGAAAATACCTGAAACCAAGAAAGAACATTTGGTATGCATATTTATTGGAAATGTGCCGATCTTCACTTTGTATTTTATATACAAAGTCGTTGGCTCATCCATCCAAATTCACTCATATGTTTGTATTGGAGCACATAGATAGTGGATGTCAGCTACATTCTGAGACTGAGGCCAAGACTCAGCTACATACAGAAATGGGTCTAGCCCAAACTTAAATTACTAACCAGAAGCAAAATCCTCACCAGCATAAAGTTACCTGCCCTCAAAAACTAATGTATATCTCCATTTTGACATGTGTAGATATAAATTTATAAACAAGTAAGATTTGTTGTTGAAGTAAGTGTCCTGAATCTTGGGAGAAGAAAAAGAGTGCTATTATTAAGTATAAATGATTTCATATAAACCCAGAATGATTTTTATAGAAAAATCAAAATAAATTTCTAAGTATCTTTTAAAAAATAAAATAAGTAAATAAATAAATAAACCCAGAATGATTTCTTCATGCATTTTGGACATACCATCCCTAGATATGCTCAAGTGATTTTAAAAGTAAATAATCTTAATTAGTAATGAACAAACCAGAAAGTAAAAATTAAGGTAACCAATAAGCTGCTAAAATTTGAGAAATGTGAGGCATCGTTATATAGTCTAATAGATAAAAACCTATAATGAATATCAAATTATTTGTTGATAGAGAAGATGAGATATGTGATGGCTGTGCAATTCTTCTGAGTTTATAAAAGTGGAAGCTATTTTAATATACTTTAGTTAATGTATCCATCTGTATTTATGCTTAAACACATTTATAATTATTGTGTTTATGTCTTATGATTTTTCAACAATTATAAAATGATTATAAATGGGTAAACATTCTCTTTGGATAGAATAATATCAATTTACTGAGGGATTCAATATAAGGGTCCTGTCCCAATCAAACTAGACTAAGGTATGAATAAGTGGAATAATGATATAAAATACCTACTGCATGTGTAATAGAAAGTTTCTTTGGGTACGAAGTAATGCTACATCCTGGGCAATAGCATTTTTACTAGAACCACAAATGTTCAATCTGATTGCCTCTGGCCCGAGTATTCTTCTTCAATGGTTTAATCACACTGATAAAGTTGTTCAAATTAAACCATGTTTGGGGGGCATACTCATTTTTACTATACAGTGGTACCCTGAGATACGAGTGCCCTAACATACGAGATTTTTGAGATACGAGCCATCGAGCGAGCGATTTTTGCTTTGAAATACGAACAACATTTGAGATAGAGTAATCGTTCGGATCGGCCGGCTGCACACGACCCACCAGTTTACTGCAACTTGAGCGTCTCATAGTTTCCCATGCCTCAAGGTTATGAAACGAATTAAACTCTTATCTCGAGGTACCACTGTAATGCCATAGTTTTGTTGCCATGTAACTTTTTTTTTAACATATTTTATTGATTTTTCACAGAGAGGAAGGGAGAGGGAGAGAAATTTAGAAACATCAGTGAGAGAGAGACATCAATCAGCTGCCTTCTGCATGCCCCCTACTGGGGATGTGCCTGCAACCAAGGTACATGCCCTTGACTGGAATTGAACCCGGGACCTTTCAGTCCGCAGGCCGACGCTCTATCCACTGAGCCAAACCGGTTTCGGCTGCCATGTAACTTTTACTTTAGCTCTTGTTCCCACTATTACAGAGCATAATTATAATTGCTACTTTATATCGATTGGTTTTATTTTTAACTAGAGATCCGATGCAGGAAGATTCATGCAAGAATAAGCCTTTCTTCCCCTTGCTGCCAACACCCGGGACCCAAGAATAGGCCTTCCTTCACTCTGGCCACCACCTTCCACCTTCGCTCTGGCCCAGACAGAGCTGCCTTCTGCCTTCATGCACTGCCCAGAAGCCTGGAGCAGCTGGGGTGGGGTAGAAGGCCTGCATTGTTACCATGCTGATGAGGCAAGGATCCTGGCCTGGCTGCTGTCATCTTTGTTATGTCAATTTGCATATTCCCTCCTTATTGACTGTGGGTGCCACCATCTTTTTTGCAAAGTGATGGTCAATTTGCATATTCCATCTTTATTAGATAGGAATAAATTTATTGGATGGCATTAGTTAATAAAATCATATAGGTCTCAAGTGTACATTTCTATGAGACATGATCTGTATATTGCCAAGTACATGGTAATTGAAGATGATTTAACTTTGGGTGATGGGCACACAATGCAGTTGATGGCTTTTATATAGTAAAATTTGCTTAATCTTTGCTAAGATATCATGGTACAGAGATAATTGCCATCATTTCACACAATGATGAAACTTAAATTTTAAAATTTAACCAATGTGCTCAAGATTATAAAACTAGTATCTGATAGCCCAACCAGTGTGGCTAAGTGGTTGAGCACCTACCCATATACCAAGAGGTTGTTGCTTCAATTCCTGATCAGAAAAGATGCCTGTGTTGCTGCCTCAATCCCCAGTAGTGGCATGCAGGAGGCAGCTGATAAGATGTTTTTCTCGGATCAATGTTTCTATTTCTCTCTCCCTTTCCCCTGTCTTCCTCTCTAAAACCAATACAGTGGTATCTCGAGATACGAGTGCCCTAACATATGAGATTTTTGAGATACGAGCTGTCATGCAAGCTATTTTTGCTTTGAAATACGAGCAACATTTGAGATACGAGTAATCGCACGGATCGGCCGGCTGCACACGACTCACCAGTTTACTGCGACTCAACTTGAGTGTTTCATAGTTTCCCATGCCTCAAGGTTACGGAACGAATTAAACTTGTATCTCGAGGTACCACGTACAAACATTTAAAAACATGCAAAAACAAAACAAAACAAAACAGAAAAAAACAGAAAACTGAGTTTTTGAGAGAATCCAAAAGTCTGTGTGGTCTCAAAGTTACAGTGACTCTTATTACAAGTATGGTGAGACACAGGTTATAGCAGAATTGAAGTGTCTCTCCATGTTCCATAAACAAAACATAATTAATATCATCACAGTGTAACTTTGTTGTTTTCTGCTCCTATTGATTTTATTGAACCATTAAACGTTTTTGCTTAGAAATGAACTGGATAAATAATAATTTGCTATAAAAGAAAGATCTACCTTCACACCCAAAGCATTTTATCTACTAGATGCTGATAGTGAAAATATCTCCCTACGGAAAAGAATAAGGGGAAGGCAGAGAAGAGAATCATCTCATTTTTAGAGCCCACTGAGAGCTTCAGAAATGTAAAACAATGACTTCAAGTGTGAAATCATTCTTCTTCCCATTCTTCAGTTGTTTTTATTGGCCCAAACTCATGAACACCAATTTCTCACAAATAAAATCTGTGTGAACATTTAAAATTTGTTTATGCAGGGCAGAAATATTATCACATTTTTGTACTAGTTCCTAGCACACACACAGACCTTTTGTAAAGAAAAACTAATGTTACTGAATTACATAAGCATAAGACTGATTCCAGTTTGGATTGAATACAAGTACCTTAATTTTGCTTTCCAATTTATAACTTATGAAGTGTTTTTATGCATACGGTCTCACTTGGGTTTTTATAAGTGATAATTCCATTTTACAGAAAAAGGTAGTGAGCTTCAGTGTTGTTTAATGTGATGCCAGGAATTTGTCTATAGTGGCAGAACTTATGAGTTTTAAAAGTAAAATATTTAATCAAGATTTTTCTTGGACTTCAAGCCCAGAGTTCTTTCCATTCTATAATGCTAAATCAGTTTAGTGATGGCATGATCCTTAGTGAGATTTTTCTGATAGTGGTTTTTTTCAGTCAGTGAAAGTTATTATACATTCATTCTTGATTTTTTCAGTAAAATGTTCAGATTTTTACATGCCAGGTTTCATGGTAAGCAGAGTAGTGAATAACTGGGGAGAAATGAATTAGTGGGAAATGAACAGGTTTCTGCAGAGGAAACTACCTTTTGTAGCAAATGCAGATGAATAGTTTACAAGATGTAAGAAATAATTTATATGAGTCAGTGTAGCACTTAGAACCTGACTCTTGTGACAGAAAATGATTCATATTATTTTCTAAAAGGAGAATAAAGCCTTTAAGTCAAGAAAACAAATGATGACTGACTATGGTAAAGCAGAATTGACAAAGGTGAGGAGAGTCTTGACTACTTGGCCTTCGTCTTTTAACTAAACTTTTCATTGGGCCACCTGATAAAAACTTGCATGGGAATACTTACTTGCCATCAACCCTGGATGTCTGATGTGTTTCTATATCTTGCTTTACTATTCTTACTAGTGAGGGTTGAGATCAGTCAGGTTTTGATGGGCACTTGTTATATGGGAAGAGAAGAATAACTGATTTGAATTTTGACTCTTCTCTGAACTTGCTGAGTTTAGTTGATAATGGCCAAGTTCATGCAATCAGTGTAAGAAAATCATGATTAATACAGAGTGTTGTATTCAATATGAGTAATTAGGGGAAAATGAAAATTAGTTACAAATGACTAGAAGAAAACAAAATCAATATAGAAGTTAGGGATATATTTCAAGCCTGATTTAACTCCTAAAATTTCACTTATCTGTTTAAGCTACTTTCAGTCTTTATGTTCTTGACATATTCACCTACACCCTATATAATCAAGATCTTTCTTAAATCACTTTATCTTTCCAAACTAGCTTCCCAACCATATTTTCCCCTGTGGGCTTTCAGATGGTGTCAATCCTACCCTATTCAGAGTCTTCAATATTACATTTCTTAGTACTCTTTTTCTATCTATATGAGCTCTCATTTATTGAACACACATATTCCAAACTCACAGCTAAATCCTTTATATTCATTTTTCAACAGCATGATGGACTTGGAAAACATTATGCTAAGTGAAATAAGCCAGTTATCGAAGGACAGATACCATGTGATTTCAATCATATGTGGAATTTTATGAACAAATATAATTGGCAAGCAAAACAAGAGATAGACTTACTGATAGAGATCAGGCAGACAATTCTGGTGTGTGTGTGTGTGTGTGTGTGTGTGTAGGCAAGGAAAACTAGTGGACATGGACAGCAGTATGGTGATCATGGGGGTGGAAGAGATGAATGGAGGTGGAAGAGGGCATAGGGGGATAAATGGTGGTGGGGAATATATTTTTTTTAATGGATGTAATCTTCTCAATAACTCTTTGAAGTAAATCAGAATAGATAAAGATATTTAAACTGTTATTGGCTGAATAGCCAATAAATTTTAGAGTTGGGATTAAAGCTCAAATCTCTCTAAAGTTTTGGCAGAGACAACTAATTGCACCTCATTATCTGACATGCCCTTCTCTAAATTAATGAAAGTTTCATATGAGTGACTATGTAACAGCTTTCTTTGCTGCGAGGAGAGAGCATGTGACTGGGTTCTACATAGTGAACCTGGTACACAATTTCTGGGCCATGGCCATAAAAAGAAAATGCTCTTCTATATTGCTTCCTTCCTTGCTACTGGCTGGAATTTGCTTATGAAGTAGAAGGTCATCAAACTCCTTTGGACCTCAAGATCAAAGCTGCATGTTTACAATGCAGAGCAGTAAATCAAAAGATGACTGGGTTCTCAGCACCAGCAAGTTACCAGGTAAGCACCCACCCAAACTTATGAACACTTTATTTTGTAGTCTTCTTTTTGTTTATTTTTTGTTTTGTTTTGTTATTGTTTAGTTTTTGTTGTCCTTTTATTAAATTTATTGGTGTGACATTGGTTATGTAGGTTTCAAGTGTACAATTCTATGATATATCATCTGTCTATTGCATTGTGTGCCCACCACCTAGTCAGATATTCTTTTGTCACCATATAATCGACTCCCTTTACCCTTTTCCAGCTCCCACTCCTTCTCTCTGCTAACTACTACACTGCTGTAAGGGTCTACGAATGTTTGTTTATTTTTCTTGTTTGCTTATTGTTGCTCTCACTTTTATATCCCATATATAAATTAAGTCATATGGTTCTTTTTTGTCTGACATTTCATTTAGCATGATATTCTCAAGATCCATCCATGTTGATGCAAATGGCAATATTTCATCTCTTATGGCTGTATAGTATTCATCTATATCAACATCTTCTTTATCCAGTCATCTATTGAAGGACACTTTGCTTGTCCTTGATCACCGAATAATGCTGAAATGAGCATAAAGGTGAATATGTTTTTGGAAATAAATGTTTTCAAATTTTCAGGTAGATACCCAGAAGAAAGGGTGCTGGTCATATGTTAACTCTATTCTTAATTTTTTGAGGAGCCTTGCACTGTTTATCATAGCAACTGTACCAGTTTACATTCAATTTTGGGGTCTTTATGTCAGCCTAACTTCTATCCAGACAACCAGAATAAACAGACAAAGGAGAAATCATTTAATAATAACTTTTGGGGGATTATAGAAACAGTTTGAACAGGTTTTGATAATTTATGCTAAAAGAGAAGAAATCCAGGAGTGGGAACGTTAATAGTGACCAAGAATAATGGCCTTTGGGAATATATTGGCAGTTTAACTATGGATAGGTGAGTCAGGGTTTAGCGAGAAATTTGAAACATCCAGAACAATCATGATCTAAAGAATGAGAGAAGGTGTAGTATATTAAGAGACTCAGGACAATTTGCCTAGCAAAAGTAGAAGGAACTGGGAATAGTCAAAATGCAGTGTCAGAAATGGGTTTAAGTGTGAAGAATCTGAAAAAAAATCTATAAGATTCATTTTTTTTTTCTGGGTCTGTTACATTGTTTCTGAGTCTTTCACAAATATAATTAAATTTTTGTTCCATTTAGATGTTGTACTTTTAATGAATGTGCTAAATATCTTCCTTTTCTTGTCCATTAATACTTTGATTAGCTATTTTTATTTTACATAAATATTAACAACTGCCTTATTTTCCATAACTAAAACTATTATTTTTTAAAGAAACTAACTTTTCAAAATTCAGTATTTTATTGCCTTCAAAGTGTACTACCTTCATTTAAATTGATTATATTTGAGGAGATTTATTATCATTTTGAAATATTAAATAAAAACTATTAAAACACATCCATATTTAATTTTCTATAACCAATATGAATCATAGACTGAATTCTACTTTATGACTTTCCTAGACCTATATCAGATATTATCCAATACCCATTAAAATTCATTCAAGAATCAAAAACATGGTTGAAGTCTAAGACATAAAATTCCTTAAAACTTCTTTGTGGAGGAAGGGCAGTCATGCAAAGCAAAAAAGAGATTGACTTTTCATAATAGACCATCGATCATCCTGAAGGGATCTGGGTAAATTGGGTGTTCCCTTAAGGAAAATAATTTACTCATTATTGGAAATTCAAATAAAATATTACTTTGAACAATTTCTGGTGTAATTTGCTATGATGTTTCCTTTACAGTTTAAATAAAGCACATATCAAATACAGCAACTTTCAAGAACTTGGTTCTGCCATTATTTTAAAGGATGTTGAGATATTACTATAAATATAATAATCTGGAGAGGCAAATATAGTTGAACCCATACTTTAATTAAAATTACTACTTTCTACTTGTTTTATTCCTTTGTTTTCTTTTTGCCTTCAAATGTTCAGAAGAGAGTGATTCCAATGAAAATCCTTGAAAGGCTTTCCAACTCATTCCATTTATCACTAGTCATTATAAAGGATAGATGCAAGCTGTAGTCTGGCTATGGGAGGAACTATCCTTCTGATATAGGATCATGTGTTGCAGGGTGTTAAATTGTACTTTCCAAATTTGGCTGTGTCCATATATAGCCCATCCCACATCCTTTTCTTTCAATGTGGCCTAGATGATCCTCTACTGAGAGGTAAAGTTTGGGGTCCCTCTCCTTGAACCTAGACAGGCCTTTGTAATTTCCTCAACCAATAGAATGCAGCAGGAGTGATGCTTCCTGACTTTGAGGGCTAGATCCTACCTGGCTGCTAACTGGTTTGCTCTCTTTTTTTGAGACACTCGTTACCAAAACATTAAGAAGTACAGGCTACATAAGGAAATAACATGGATATTCTGGCTTACAGTACCAGTCAGTTCTTCAGCTGAAAGCCAGCATCGTCTCTTGTACATGTGAGTGGATTGAAAACTTCGGATGATACCAGTCCCTAGATTTTGAGTCTTTCAGCTAATATCCTGGAAATCATGCTTTACCCAACTTCACATCTGATCTAAAGAAATTATGAGAGGTAATTACTAATTATTGTTATTGAAAATAATCTAAATACGAGGGTAATTAATAAGTAGTGATGACTAATACATGTGGTAACTGGGCACCCATGGTTATGAATAGGTTATGAGGACCCTTTTGATTTATCTGCTGGCTTTAAAATAACACTGATAACTCCTTTGCAATATCACCCCAACAATGACTTTTTAAAAAGTTATAGCTTCTTGAACAACTCAACAAGCAGAGAAATCAAACAATCTAATTCTTAGATTGTTAGGAACACATGCAAAAGTTACTGAGCCTTAAATTACTTTGAGGTTATTTCTATGAAGAAACATAGTGAATGTTTTTGGAAAAAACATCAGCTATCATCTTATTTTCAACACAAGATTTTTTTTTTCAGTTCAATAATTTCACTGAAGACTTCATCTGATCATTTATTTTGATGTATTTATATGTATTAGCTTCCCAAAGTCTCTTTTAGAAATAAGTAATTAATTTGAAGAAATTTGTTTTTCCCTAATTAGTTTTCTAATTATTTTTAAAATGTGAGCAAGTACATCTCATTTTGAAATGAAGTCAATCTTGTTGCAGGTACCAGATGGACAGAAGTGGTAGGTGCAGTTCTGTTTTTAGATTGAGAGCAGATGAAGCTCCAGGGATGTGAATCATTCTCCTCCACACCGTCCTGTCTCTGAACATTCTGTTCAACTGTTCCGTTCTGGGGATCACCTGACTGTTGTCTTTCCACTGGGGCTTCAGGATTGGCATTTATTTTAGTATTTAAAGACTTCTGATCCACCAGGAATTGCGGTTAGGCCCTCATTTTATTTCTATACATATTTATATACTGAAGGGCATGGAGTAAGTGGCATATTTCCTTATATGCATTTAAAAAAATAATTTTTATCTATTTTAGGGAGGAAGGAAGAAGGAAAGAGAGATAAAAACATCAATGATAAGAGAGTATCATTGGTTGGCTGCTTTCTACTGGATACTGAGCACACAACCTGGGCTTGTGCCCTGACCAGGAATCAAACCTTGACATCTTGTTCATAGGTCTATGCTCAACCACTGTACCACACCTGCCAGGCCCTTGTATGCATTTTTTTAACCCAATTGTGATGGGGGAATTTGAGTTGAGGAATCTCTTGTCTCATTGATCTATTGAACCTCATTTTCTTTAGCATAGGACATAGAACATGTATATGTTTTCTGATGAGGAATATATGTTTTATTTCACTGAATATTAAATATGTTTTTTAAAAGTGTAGAAAGTACTCAGTGGCATAGAGTACTAATATTACTATGGCTAATTAATTTTTCCATTTTATAGATTCAAATTTCAGCACTTAATGCACTTAATACATACAAATTCTCCCAGTTAACATATTAATGCAATTACAGCATTTAATAGACTGATGATTGATTAGACCCTATAAGGCCTCTGTGAAAGATAGCTTTAGTGTTCCAACAATATCCCGTTCTCTTGCCACTTGGAAAGGCAATGTTACTTTGTTGTGTGCTTTCTCTTGAGTTTATAGCCCATTTTGTCTCTGGTTGGCATGCTGGAAGTGCAGAGGAATGAATGGCTCCAGGAGAAGCCATCAACCAATGACTAACAAGAGTTGGTATACAAAATTATCCTTTCTTCCTTGCTCCTTGGAGAGGTTAACACTGAGGTTATGTGTTTTACCTGGGCTCCATAGTGCTATTCTAAAGATTAAACTTCAGTTACCTGCAGTGGTCGCTGGCTGGGTAACGTAGCCCTTCGTTGGTGGTTTTCCCTTCCTTCTTTCACATTCCTATTCTCCAATTGCATTTCTCTCCAGGCCCACTACCTTCTCTGCTGCCCAGAAAGAAATTCTTCTATCTTCTCCTCTCCCAACACATCTCAGTAGACTCATGCTGTTACTGAGTGTTTGTTTCAAGAGGCATGGTGTCCTCATATATATTAAGCTTTGTTGCTCACCTCAGGTCCTGCCCTTTCTTGGAAACTTGTCTGGATGGAAGCCATAGAAACTATTAGGTTTTTGAAAAGTGTGTATGTGTGTGGTGGGGGAGAGTATAGGAGTACCAGGCAATACAATAAAGTTTACCTTTAAAGTTTATATAAGTGTTTGGTAGTTGGGGTGAAAAATGCACTGCAGAGTAAAATCACTAGTAAATATTTAGCTCTGCTTCCATATAGATGGCCAAACCCATAGTTTAAGACTCATCTATCCTATCTAATAAAGAGGGAATATGCTAATTGACCCTCACACTATCACAAAGATGGTGGCACCCAGTAAGGAGGAAATATACTAATTGACTGTCCTGCCCTCAAAGATGGCGATGCCCACTGCCATAAGATGGCGCCCAGTTTCCTCAGCCCCGCTGGGGTGGCAGACACACTCCATGCACCTGCCTCCGGAGTCCCCAAGTTCCCTCAGTCCCCCAGCCACTCAGGGCTGGCCCAAGGCACAGGCAAGCCTCAAATGGCAGTTTTCCAGCCACCCAGGGCCATCTGAGGCTCAGGTAACCAGGGCCAGCTGAGGCTTGTGCTGCCAGCATGGCAGCAGCAGAGGTATGATGGGGCATCACCTTCCCCTGATCACCAGGTCACCTCTGCCCCTGAGGGCTCCCAGACTGTGAGGGGGGCAGGCTGAGCTGAGGGATCCCCTTCTCCAGTGCATGAATTTTCATGCACTGGTCCTCTAGTATTAACAAAGTTAATACTGACCAATTCCCAAGTGGGACAATCTAAATGGTGCCAAAGCATCACATGGTGCAAAAGTAAAGTAGCAATAATTGTATTTATGGTGAGCCAGATGAGTAGAATATATATATTTGTAGGAATAAGGTGTTTTAAGTTTAAGGGAGATGAGACAATCAAGGGGGCTTAGTCAAATAACAATAGGAAGTGTGTTAGAAAAAAAAATCCAATCCTCCTCCAGTGTGTCACCTTTATTCTCACACAGGGCTACCACACTTACAACACTTCTGACACTTGTAGTCACCAAATTTGTGGAGGGGTTTTTCTCTCACCAACTAATTTTCTGCAACACCACCAGGCTGTCCTCAGTTTAATTCAATATCTACCAAAAGAAAGTGTCAGATCCCACAGGTTAAGGGGTCAATCTCACAAGACTGCTTTTCTCTGCTTCAGATGTCAATTGCAAGTCCAGGTTCTCACCTGTGCTTCTGACCCATCCATCCACTGTAAACCTCTTCAGATTGAATTATTTTGCTAGAATGGCTCACAGAATGCAGGAACCCAGTTACTTATACCTACCAGTTTATTAAAGAACATGATTAAAGATACAAATGAACAGCAGGATGAGATACAAAAAGTGAGGCCTGGGAGGGTTTTGAGTGCAGGAGCTCCTCCCTTGGAGGGGTGTGTATCACCTGCCAGGGTGGAGATATTCAGCTACCTGGAAGCTCTCTTTATGCACACTACTGGGAACTGATGGAGGTGTTCTCATACCGGCATGATTAATTGTTAACTCCATGTCTAGCCCCTTTTCCCTTTAATGGGAACCTTGGGGATGGGAAAAAGGCTGATAATTCTAAACTTCTATTCATGTCTGTCTTCCTGGTGATCAGACTCCCTACAGGAGCCCGTCCAGAGTTGCCTCAATGTAACAAAAGATGCTCCTAATGCTTTTACCACCTGGGGATTTTTCAAGATTTTTAAAGGGCTTGTGTCAGAAACCTGGGGCAGAGACATGTTTGTTTGTTTTTTTCTATAATCTTACATGTTTTATATCTTTCAGATGTTGAACTGCCTTCTAAGGTACATAGTTCATGCTGGTTTTTGCTTTGCGAGGGGGCATGTGAACTTGGGCATGAATCAAATTATTGAGGACAACACTGCAACTAATACCTTTTTCTCACCCAGCCTTTCTTCTTAATAAATGTTAACAGTTTTTTAAATTTTTTTATTGTTTAAAGTATTACAAGTAGTAGAAAATATGTCTCCTTTATTTCCCCCATTGACCTCCCCCTGGCCTTCCCTACCCCCCAGTACATGCCCTCACTTGCCCCCCTTGCTCCCCCTCTCCCTCCCTGTGTCTTATATCCATTGGCTATGCTTATATACATGCATACAAGTCTTTCGGTTAATCTCTTACAGCCTCTCTCCCCTCAATCTCCTTTGCCTTCCCGCTGTAGTATGACAGTCTGTTCATTGCTTCTTTGCTTTGTATCTGTTCACACACACACACACACACACACACACACACACACACACACACCCTGATTATTTTCTTTAAAAACATCTTGCCATTGCAGGCTAGAAATAAACCTATAAGAACAAAAAATGTTTGAGACTCAACTTCAATGACAATAGTTCTGAGTCCCAGTTTCAATGTCAAACAGTTCCTTATGTGTACATGTCAGCAATGGTATCTGTATGGTGGACAAATTGTGGCAATGCAGGTCCAACCCTCTCTGGTTTGGTCCTAGGCATCCTCTAGCTATGCACAGCTGCTGACTGCTCGCATGGCAAGGCATCTTCAGCATCTTCCATTTCTAGACTGTTTCTCCTCTTGTCTTTGTGGTTGGAGCAGACCTGTCAATTCCTCTCTGTTGCAGGAGTCCACTTGGTCTTGGAGTCGTTTTCTGAAAGTATATAAACATATTCTCGACCAAAAGTTAATAAAGGAATCTTTTCTATAAAATTGACTGGGTTCCTTTTTATTTTTGCCCAAACAATTTTCCTTTGGCTTATTTTGACACCATGTGTGTTTCTCATGGGTGTCTTGCTGTTAGCATTACAAATGAAAATTAATTTTCTAAAGTAAAAATTTTCTAGATGTAATTTACTTACAGGATATTTTTGCTTACATGACATTATCCTAATATCCCCTCTTTTTGGATTAATGGAAACTTTTGTAAAATTTTTAATGCAATCCTGATAACTTTAAATTTTACTTTTTTGCACAAAGTAAAATTTATGTCCATTGCATGTTAAGCAATTTTGCCATGAGATGAACTACCAATAGAAATTTTAGTTAATACTTTAGAAACAGCTTTTGGTCCAATACAATTAAATTTTCTTGAATATTCACTTATTTCAATTAGCCAATATAAATTAATTTGAAAGCTTGATACTCTTTTACTGTCAAATTTAATACTCTACCAACAATCTTAGATTACCCTGTAAATATTAGTGGAACGGATTATTTGCATTCTTGAGTAGGCCCTGAGCATTCCTGGTGCTAGGCTGAATTTAGATATAGGGCAGCTGCTGTCAGCCAAGCTTCTGTCTGTTACCTGGATCCCAATCTGTGCTGAGCGTGAGAAGCGAAGCAGCCATGGGGGCAGGACACCTCCCTCAGAAAGGGTGAGGGTTCAGGCCCCTGCAAGGTTGGGGGGATGAGGGTCTGTGCCCCACTTCTGTTGACCCCCAAGTTCTCTCCTGATGGCCCCTCTGAGACTGTGGCTGTCTTAGGTTGTTCCTTCCCAGAGGAATCTTACCAATCTCTGGCTAAGCAGTCATCCTCCAGGGCCAAGCAGGGTGTTGTGAGGTTCAGTTCTGTCTCCTTGGTAGCCTATGCCCCCGTGGCCTCCAAGCCCAGCACCTGCATTGGGATCCCCTCACCTGTTGGCAGGGCTCCTGGCACTTATCACATATCTCAGGAAATTCAGGTTCCTTTTCCTGGGAGGGCCCAGCTCACACCATTGGGCGAGAGACAGATCCATTATACCAGCCACCTCAAGGCTTCAACCTCAGCATGAATAGAAAGCTCAGGCAATGGCTGAGGGCAATTGGATTGTGAGAAGAGGGTCCCTTTTGGCAAAAAAGGAAAAGGGGTAAGTATAGAATGCTCAAGTGCCTTCTCAGTGCCTTAATTTCTTCTGAAAGGTATTAAATCCTTCATGTCCTTTTTTAAATCACTGCCAAACATTCAAAAAATTAGTTTGTAATTTTGTTTGGGATAATTGTACAATATGCTATTGTGAAATATCAAGAATTATACTGACATTATAGAATAATACCATGCAAGGATATTCTTTGCTCTAGGCCATGGCAATTCAATTTCAAATTGGCTGTCAATTTCTTTTTGTAACTTTATGTAAACTTTGTCAGGGAGGCAAAACACAAATTACTTACATTAGTTCAAGAGGCAAAATATATTGACTTTCAATTACAATCCTTACAACATTTGAAGGAAACTTCTCTTTATTTCTTTCCAAAATAATTTTCAGGCTGCAGAGAGTTTCATTTAAAAATCTTTGTCACATGAAATAATTTTTCTTAAGGTTATGGTAACCACTAGCATGTATTAGATTTAATATTGTATTTTTTTCCTTAAAATTATTTTTTAATTTTTATTTTTTGCATGTGTCTTTATTCTCCCATTATTCCCTGCCCCCCATTCAAGCCCCACACCCCTGTTGTCTGTATCCATTGATTAGGCTCATATGCATGCACCCAAGTCTCTCTGTTGATCTCTCCCCCTTACTCCCATCAACCCACACCTTCCCTGAAGTTTGATGTTCTGATAGACATTTCTCAGTCTCTAGATCTGTTCTTCTGTTCTTGTTCATCAATCTATGTCATTCATTATATTCCACAAATGAATGAGATCATGTGATGTTTATCTTTCTTTGGCTGGCTTTTTTCAATTAGCATAATGCTTTCCATCTCCATCCATATTGTTGCAAATGGTAGAAGCTCCTTTTTTTTTACCACAGTGTAGTATCCCATTGTGTAGATGTACAACAGTTTTTAATCCATTCATCTGCTGATCAGCACTTAGGCTATTTCCAAATCTTAGCTATGGTGAATTGTGCTGCTATGAACATAGGGGTTCATATATCTTTCTGATTTGTGTTTTTAGTTTCTTGGGATATATTCCTAGAAGTGGGATCACTGGGTCAAATGGGAGTTCCATTTTTAGTTTTTTGAGGAAACTCCATACTGTTTTCCACAGTGGCTGCATTCCCACCAGCAGTGTAAAAGAGATCCTTTCTCTCCACATCCTTGCCAGCACTTATCATTTGTTGATTTGTTGATGATAACCATTCTGACAGGTGTAAGATGGTACCACATTGTTGTTTGATTTGCAACTTTCTGATGATTAGTGACTTTGAGCAGGTTTCCATATATCTCTTGGCCTTCCTTCTATCTTCTTTCAAAAGGGGCCTATTTAGATCAGTTGTCCATTTTTTTATTGAGTTGTTTATCTTCTTTTTTTGTGAAGTTGTATGAGTTCTCTGTAAATGTTGCAGATTAAACCCTTATCGTTGATATCATTGGCAAATATGTTCTCCCATGCAGTGGGCTTTTTTGTTGTTTTGTTGATGATTTCTTTTGCTGTGCAAAACCTTTTATTTTGATATAGTCCCATTTGTTTATTTTCTCTTTAGTTTTCATTGCCCTAGGAACAGTATCAGTGAAGAAGTTCCTTCTACATATGTCGAAGATTTTACTGCCTGTGGATTCCTCTAGTATTTTTATGATTTCCCATCTTATGTTTAAGTCCTTTATCCATTTTGAGTTTATTTTTGTGTATGGTGTAAGTTGGTGGTCTAGTTTCATTGTTTTGCATGTATCTATCCAATTTTCCCAACACCTTTTGTTGAAGAGACTGTCTTAACTCTGTTGTATGTTTATGTCTGCTTTGTCAAATATTACTTAGACATAATAATTTGGGTCTATTTCTGGGGTCTCTATTCTATTCCATTAATCTATATGTCTGTTCTTGTGCCAGTATCAGGCTGTTTTAAGAACAGTGGCTTTGTAATACAGCTTAAAATCTGAGATCCCATCTACTTTGTTTTTCTTTCTCAGGATTGCTGTAGCTATTTGGGGTCTTTTTTTTATTCCAGATGAATTTTTGGAAAGTTCTTTTTAGGTCTGTGAAATATGCTGTTGGTATTTTAATGGGGATTGAATTGAATCTGTAGATTGCTTTGGGTAGTAAGGGCATTTTGATGATGTTGATTCTACCAATCCATGAACATGGTATGTTCTTCCATCTGTTTATGTCTTTGTCTATCACTTTTTTTTCAGTGTCATGTAGTTTTCTATGTATAGGTCTTTTACCTCCTTAGTTAAGTTTATTCCTAGGTATCTCAATTATTTTGGTGTGAGGTAAATGGGATTTCTTTTTTAGTTTCTGTTTCTGTAAGTTTATTATCAGTATATAGAAATGCCATAGATTTTTTGACATTAATTTTGTATTCTGCTACATTGCTGAATTCATTTATCAAGTCTAATAAATTTTTGATGGAGTCTTTAGGGTTTTCTATGTAAGGTATCATGTCATCTACAAATAAGGACAGTTTTACTTCTTTTCCAATTTGATGCCTTTTATTTCTTTTTCTTGTCTGATCGCAATGGCTAGTACTTCCATCACTATGTTGAATAGGAGTGCTGAGAGTGGGCATTCCTGTCTTGTTCTTCTTCTTAGGGAAAATGGTTTTAGTTTTTGCCCATTGAATATGATGTTGGCTGTAGGTTTGTCATATATGGCTTTTATTATGTTGAGATATGGTCCTTCTATTTCCACCTTGCTGAAAGTTTTTGTCAAGAAAGGGTGTTGCATTTTGTCAAATGCTTTTTCTGCATCAATTGATATGACTATGTGATTTTTATCTCTCAATTTGTTTATGTATCACATTCATTGATTTGTGAATATTGTACCATCCTTGCATTACTGAGATTAAATCCTACTTGATCATGGTGTATGATCTTTCTGATGTACTGCTGGATTGGACTTGCTAGGATTTTGTTGAGGATTTTGGCATCTATGTTTATGAGGGATATTGGCCTGTAATTCTTTCATTGTGTTATCTTTATCTTGTTTTAGTGTTAGGGTGATGCTGGCTTTATTGAAGGAGTTTGGAAGTGTTCCTTCCTCTTGAATTTTCTGGAATAGTCTGAAGAGGATAGGTTTTAGTTATTCCATGAATGTTTGGTAAAATTCCCCTGTGAAGCCGTCTGGCCCCGGGCTTTTGTTTGCTGGAAGCTTTTTGATGACTGCTTCAATTTCTTCCATAGTTATCAGCATATTGAGATTTTTAGAGTCTCCATTGAATTTTGGAAGGTTGTTTTTTTCTAGGAATGTGTCCATTTCCTCTAGGTTGTATAATTTGTTAGAATAGAATTGTTCATAATATATATTTTTTTAACAATCCTTTGTATTTCTGTGGGGGTCTGTTGTTATTTAAGCGCTATCATTTCTGATTTGGTTTATTTGGGTCCTCTCTTTTTGCTTCTTGGTGAGCCTGGCTAGAGGTTCATCAATCTTGTTTATTCTTTCAAAGAACCAGCTCTTGGTTTTATTGATCTATTTTATTGTTTTTGTTTTTTTTGGGGGGTCTCTATGCCATTCATTTCTGCTCTGATCTTTGTTATTTCCTTCTTTCTGCTCACTGTGGGTTTTTCTTGTTGCTCTCTTTCTAATTCTTTGAATTGTTGAGTTAGTTGATTAATTACCATTTTTTCTTGTTTTTTTGTGTGTGTTTTTTTTGAGGTAGACCTGTAAAGTTATAAACTTCTCTCTCAGGACTGCTTTCATTGTGTCCCATAGCATTTGTGTTGTGTTTTTATTGTCATTAGTCTCCAGGGTGTTTTTAATTTCTTCTTTAATCTCATTGATAACCCAATCATTGTTTAATAACATGCTATTCAGCTTCCAAGTGTTCAAATTTTTTGGAAAGTTTTTCTTGTAGTTTATTTTTAATATTATGCCATTGTGACCTGAGAAAATGCTTGATATGATTGCAATACTTTTGGATTTAAGGAGACTTTTCTTGTGACCCAATATGTGGTCTATTTTTGAATAGTCCCTTGTGTACTTGAGAGGAACATATATTCAGTGGCTTTGGGGTGATATGCTCTGAAGATGTCAATTAGGTTCATCTGATCTAGAGAGTTATTTAGAATTGATGTTTCTTTGCAGATTTTTTGTCTAGAGGATTTATCCAGTGATGTCAGTGGTATATTAAAGTCCCCTACTATGATTGTATTGTTGTCAATCTCTCCCTTGATATCTTCCATTTTTTTTTTAATGTATTTGAGTGTTGCTGTATTGGGTGCATATATGTTACCAGAGTTATATCTTCTTGTTGAATTGCTCCTTTTAGTATTATATAATGGGCTTCCTTATCTCTTGTTAAGCCTTTACTTTGAGATCTATTTTATCAGATATAAGTATTGCCACCCCAGCTTTTTCCTCATTTCTATTTGCCTGAAAAATTTTTTTCCATCCCTTCACTCTCAGTTTTTATGAATCTTTTGCTCTGTGATGTAGACAACAAGTATATGGGTCATGTTTTCTTATTCATCCAGCTACCCTATGTCTTTTGATTGGTGCATTTAACCCATTTATGTTTAATGTTATTATTGACAAGTTTATGTTTATTGTCATATTTTTCCTTAGTTTTTGTGTTTCTTCATGGCTTTCTATTTCTTCTTCTTATAGCAGTCCCTTTAACATTTCTTGCATTGTTGGCTTGGTAGTGATAAACTGTCTTAGCCCCTTTTTGTATGTGAAGGTCCTGATTCCAACTTCAATTTTGAATGATAGCCTTGCTGGGAATAGTATTCTTGTGTTCAGACCCTTGCTTTGCATCACTTTATATATTTTATCTCATTCCCTTCTGGCCTGGTGTGTTTCTGTTGAGAAATCAGTTGATATTCTAATAGCAGATCCCTTGTCGATAACTTTCTGTCTCTCTGTGGTAGCCTTTAAGATTCTTACTTTGTCGTTAGTGTTTGCCAATTTAATTATGATGTTTCTTGGTGTCAGTCTTTGGTGTTCAACTTGTTTGGGGCTCTGTGTACTTCTTGGACTTCCATAGTTTTTTTTCTTGGCAATATCAGGGAAGTTTTCTATCATTATTTCTTCAAATAGGTTTTCTATTTCTTTTTTTTTCTTCCTCTCTTCTGGTATCCCTATTAAGCAAATGTTGTTTCATTTTGTGTTGTCCCAAAGTTCCCTTAGGCTCTCTTCTTGTTTTTTAAGTCTTCTTTCCAGTTGCTACTGTTTTTGTGTGTTTTTTTTCTACCTTGTCTTCTAATTCACTGATGCGGTCCTCAGCCTCTTCTAGTCTACTATTTATACCTTCCATTGTGTATCTTATTGCAGCAATGTCATTCTTCATCTCCTCTTGGTTTCTTTTCATGTTGGTGACATTCTCATTCAACTCCTTCTAGTTCTCATTGAGTTGTGAGTATTTGTCATTCAGACATTTAAACATCCTTAAAACCATTACTCTCAATTCTTTCTCTGATAAGCTGCTGGCCTCAATTTCATTTAACTCCCTTTCTGGTAATTCCTCTTTTTTTTTCCTTTGGGGATTGCTTTTTTATCTTCCCATGTTTTCTTATAATGTTTTAATTGTAGATCCAATTGCTTTTCTACCCAGGTTCTTTTGGGAATGGTACTACTGGTATTTTCTCAGTTATCCAGTGCTTGTTAATCTATTGTAGCTCCCTACTTGAGCTATTTTGGTTCTCTTGGTGTAGAACTGCGAGCTTGAGTGGCACAACTGTGGTGTCTAGAAGTCAGCAGCAGTGGAAAGTAGTGTCCCTATTTTTGCTGTTTTGCACCCTTAATTGAGATCATGCATGCAGTGGGGAATCACAGTGGCACCAATGATCCATCTGTTGGGGTGATGTGGCTCGGGGGCCTACAATCTGGAGAGGCATGACTGTGGTGCCCAGAGTTCTGTAGTTGTGGGGTAGGCAGACTCAGCTTTTGCTGCTGCACCTGTGGTGGATAAGCACTTACTCTCAGTGGTGGTTCACAGGAGCACCTGCAGTAAGTTTGCCAGCAAGGTGCACTGAAGCACTCTGAAAGGCCCTGGCATTGTAGCCATGTAATTGAGGTGTTGGTGGGCAGGTGTCCAGGATGAGAGAATTCAAAATTTCTACTGCTGAGGGGGAGTGTGCCCCTGTTTGTTTAAGGTTGCACCCAGGGAGAGCTCACTGTGGTACCCAAGAGCCCCCTGTGGGTAAATGGGCTCAGGATGCCTACCTGTTGGAACTTCGCATCCGTGGAAGTAAGTTTGCCGGGTGCAGTGCTCTAAGGCACTCTGAGGGGTCCTTCACTGAGGCTGAACTGGCACAGTGCTCTGACACGTTCTGCAGGGTCCTGCACTGAGATTGAGCCACTGAGGTAGATGTGGGTAGTTATTCAGGAAGAAGTAATTCAAAAATTCTACTGCGGGGCAGGGCCCCTTGTTTGTGCCAAATCCCACCCATCAGAGACTCACAGCTGCTTCCAGAGCACAATGTGGATAGATGAGCTCAGATATCCTGTTCCTTTGTGGAGGATCCTTTGCTGGCACAGCCCTGTGATGATGTGCCCTTAGGGATCCTGACACTGAGGTTGAGCTGTGCTTTGGAGGTAGAGGTCCCAGGATCCATGGGTCTGCAGCTGTGGCAGCAGGATTTTGGCTAGAGTGACTGCTGGGTCACAGGGCAGTTCCAAGGCCTGTCTGGTTGGTGGTATTGATGAGTTCCTAAACTAATAAAATGTTTTAAAAATAACACTTACAAGGATGTCAAATTATTAGCCTTTTCCAAGTATTCATTTCTCAGTTTGGTTTGGTTGGTTGTTTTCTAATAATACATTTTGTTCTTAAATATACTACCACTGACTCCACTTCTTGGAGTCACCATAAATTATTAATAGAAGTAGGTGAGACATAAATTATAAATTAACAATATTATCAACATTACTTCTTCTATTTGTTTTTAAAGAAAATAGAATATAAATCCATCAACTCTGCTTTCATCAAGACGTCCAAAAGTCTCCATGCTGTAATTAAGATTAAAATTTGAAATTATTAGAAGTATTAGCAAATTAAAAATCTCTAAAAAATATGATTAGTCTTTTCCTTTTTCTGATGCTTCTGGAACTTCCTTTAAAATACATAAATATGGATACTTTTAACAGGGTTTTAAAATATACTTATGGCCGAGACCGGTTTGGCTCAGTGGATAGAGCATCAGCGTGCGTAATGAAAGGTCCCAGGTTCGATTCCGGTCGGGGGCATGTACCTTGCTTGTGGGCACATCCCCAATGTGAGGTGTGCAGGACGCAGCTGATCAATGTCTCTCTCTCTCATCGATGTTTCTGACTTTCTATCCCTCTCCCTTCCTCTCTGTAGAAAATCAATAAAATATATTAAAAAAAATAAAATAAAATATACTTATGTTTGTTATGGGCTGACGTATAAAATAGACTTGAAATCTAGAGCAAAATATGGTTGAAAGAGTATTTGTTTTTCTTTGGGAACTAAAGAGCTTGTGAGTTTGGAATTTAGTAGCCATCGTTGTAAAATACAAACAAAATCGGGAATTACTAGCTATTAGTCTGATGTCACAGAGCTTGTGGTTATCTAGTCTATGATCTAGTATTCAGATCAAGGCCCATGAGAATGATTATGATTATTATCATAGACTCTAATGATAAGAATCTGTTGATGGGAAGCTATAAAAAAACACTATGGCAAACATCTAATATTACATGTACTCTGTCAGTACTTCTGGTGAAGTATCTTAAATGGATGATAGTGGTCACAGGTTTTTTTTTATAATTTATCTAGTGCTAGAGCAATCCACTTGCTATGTTCATGTTTGATGAAGCATTTTTGATATTTCATCTATTACTTTGCTCCACTTTTTTTAAAGCCTTTGATCCTTATTCTCTTCCATGTAATTTTATTTCTTTTTCATTAAAATTAGCTTTAAAAAAAGAAGACCATTAGGATACACTCTGAGGCTGTCAATTAGTAGGCCCAGAGAGTTCCTAAAATGATAATAGTTGATTTAGCACATTAGCTTGTTAAAGTTATCTGCATGGCAAAGATGTCAGTATTTTGTTTTCATGCCCCACTTCCACATGCAAGGAGTAACAAAGCACATCTTTTCTCCTTTTATCTTCCTCAGAAGAGCAACCAAGGGGCATAATCAATGCTATCAGCCTGGGTGTTTCACCTGATGTTTACTTAGTTCATTGCTTTGAGAGCTGCCCTTATTTTACCTTTTTAAAATGTATTTGCCTTTTCTTCTTTATCTTATAAGAAAATAAGATTATTTTATTGCAAGGTCATAGTATATTCATTAAACACTCATAGTATTTTTTTCTCTCAGCATGCCCAAAGCAGTGAAAAGTTGTCCTAATTAATGAAATAGTGTCGGGCTTTGGATAGTCAAAGAGTAATCCCTCTACTAGGTGCTGAGGGAATTGGAGCTCTGCAGATGGCTTTGACTCAGTAGCTTTGCTGGTCACTGACATATATTATTGTACCGAGGAGAAAGCAACCTTTTTGAGATCTTTTGTACTATGAAAATAAAAATCCAGGAGGTATACATTTAGTCTTTAATGGATTAAAACAACTCTGTTGCTTTATGGAATTCAAAGGCAAATTTTAATTCTCAGATTTTTACAAATGACCAAGCTGGCTTTGTCCTTTAGGTTTGCTGTGCATGATTCCAAGCCACTTAATAAGATTAGGATACCGTTTCTGTGTGTTAGAGGTCACATCAGGGAATTTCAGGCCTTTTCCTTATTTTGCTGTTTTTTAGCAGTCAATACCAGCCACCTGGAGGAATGGTTACCCAGTGGTTGGCAAACTGCGGCTTCCGAGCCACTTGCGGCTCTTTGGCCGCTTGAGTGTAGTTCTTCCACAAAATACCATGGCCTGGGCGAGTCTATTTTGAAGAAGTGGCATTAGAAGAAGTTTAAGTTTAAAAAATGTGGTTCTCCAAAGAAATTTCAATCATTGTGCTGTTGATATTTGGCTCTATTGACTAATGAGTTTGCCGACCACTGTACTAGGCCATCGCTTCTTTTGAAGTGACATTTGTTCAATAAATTTTGCCTGGGCAATAATTGAAAACAGTCAAATGGTGTGAAGAAGTAAATGTCATATTCCCACAATGCAATATAAATGGAATTCATAAAAGCTCACTGACTCACAAGACAGGTTAATTAAAGCCTTCACATGGCACATGAAAGTTATCACAAAATTTGCTTGACCATGTTATTTTTATGAGTGCATGGAATGAATCCCTTAATTAGAATACCTGGCCTATGCTGTAATCTGGTGTCAAATATAATCTATGTTGTGGTTACTTTCTTTTGGATTATTTTATTTCATTTCCCATTGCCAGGCAGTAATGTTTTGAGGACTGGGTTTTAATATAAAAAGTCAAGCATTGCTAAAAGGCAACACAATCCCTGTCTCATAGGAGTTGATTTAACTGTACTAGAAATTGCATGTAGGATCCTCAGTAGCAAATGAAGAAAAAGCAGCTAAGGCTGTGAAGGAAACCATGCTGTGGACTGCAAAAATCACATTGTCTATTAAGTATGATCATATTGGTTTCTCATCCCTACATGTTTCTTGGGACTATAACAAAATGGACCCTGATATTTGGAATTAACTTTTTCTGCTTTCTTCTAACTAAGAACAAATGGCAATAAATATACCCAAGACAGAAATATCATTAAGAGGTTGTGGCCCTCTTGTACCTCTGAGCTAGCAGAATAGCATCTTACAGTCCAGCTTCTGGGAAAGATTAGCTACTGCCCCTGTGTTGCCTAGGACTGCTCCCTATAGGTCAAAGGAGACAAGAGCCTGAAGAGGAAGGGAGGGCCTTTTTTTTTTAACATATTATTATATTTTTATTGATTTCAGACAGGGAGAGAGAGATAGAAATATCAATGATGAGAGAAAACCATTGATTGGCTGCCTCCTGCATGCCCACTCCCCCCACTGGGGATCAAGCCTGCAACCCAGCCATGTGCTCTTGACCAGAACTGAACTCAAGACTCTTCAGTCCACAGGCCAATGTTCTATCCACTGAGCAAAGCAGCTAGGGCAAGGGAGGGTGGGCTTCTTGAGCTTTCTAATTGTGGCATGCTTGTTTGTATACTGTAGCAGAAGCATTACTGCTTCTTTATTCGCTAAGATGGAAAAATGACATGAAAGCAATATTGAATTATTTTAAAAGAAGTTGAGAGATTTTCGTTTGTTTCAACAAAAAATTATTTTCAATTTTCTTAAAAGTTAATGCAAGAGCTTATTTCATTACAACCAAACCCATATAAAATGTCTAATTTTAAATCTTGAAAGTAGATTAACTTCCAGGTTTTTCATATAGCTACTAGTTATACAGAGATATATAAAGATACATATGATACAGAATCACAGAA
>JAAGEH010002534.1:627413-650639 GCA_011751065.1 Lasiurus cinereus
AAATTTGTACAAGAGTTGGCTTTTCTTCCCCTGGCTGTTGGCACCGGCCTCCCTCTGGCAACCGGGACCCTGGCTTCCTTGCAACCCCGGCTTCATCCAGAAGGCTGTCCAGTCTAATTAGCACATTATGCTTTTATTGTTATAAATATCACATGTAATAGCTATGACAGTCTCTGACACAGAAGAAAAACTTTATATATCCATATTTCTTTGTGTCAGAGACTTCAGGATTCCTACTATGGTACCTTTTCTTAACATAGTTTTAGCTTGGCACATGGTCATGCAAAATGAAGATACCTTGTATGCACAAGCAGAGCAATCAAGTTGCTGCTGCTGCTGGAACTGAAACCTGTGGTGCTTCCAGCCAAGGACTCTCTGGAGAGCAGAGCTCCTTTCAGAGGAGAGATAAAGACATTTTTGTCTTGCTTAAGCCATTACTATTTTGCATACAGTGGTACCTCGAGATACGAGTGCCCTAACATATGAGATTTTTGAGATACGAGCAGTCGAGTGAGCGATTTTTGCTTTGAAATATGAGCAACATTTGAGATAGGAGTAATTGCGAGGATCGGCTGGCTGCACATGACCCACCAGTTTACCGCAAGTGGAGCGTCTCATAGTTTCTCACGCCTCAAGGTTACAGAACGAATTAAACTCATATCTTGAAGTACCACTGTAGTTCTGTTACTCCTTACTGGGCATAGTCTTACTATTAGAGTGGTGGATCATCACAAAACAATTGGGAGTCTGGGTAAATTATTTTAGATCCGTTCAGAAATTCAAGTCTGATTCTTGCCTGTGCCTCTTGTCAAGTATGTATCTTTGGGCAACTCACTTTATCTTAGTTGTTCCATTTGTAAAATGAGATGGCACCTCCTACTTGACTAAGGAATAAATGAGATATTGAAACATTTGGGATGAGCAAACCTGTTTCCATAAAATGATCATATATAACCTAACATGCAAGTGAATAAGTATCTAAGACATCTATCTACATATTTAGTAAGGAAAAAGAAAAATTATCTTTTGCTTTTTATCTGAATATTTTCAGTAAATTGACTTCAGAATCTTTTTTATAAGATAAAATTAGTGTATCTTTTACTTTATTAGAATCTTGCTTTAGGTAAATCTCAGTCTCTCAGGACCTAGGTATTAATATGACTTTCTTTGCACATTTAACTTTACCTTGCACTCAGCTAACCACCACTCTGACTTAATCACTATTTGCTAACATAAAACTTTATAGATTTACTTAATATTACAATAGGGAAAAGACAAGAAGTTCATTTTTTGTCACTATCACACTGGAAAAATTACTACAAGAGCAGTGATTTCATTATATGTAATACAAATTTAATGACAGTTCTTAAGCAATATTTGATAGTAACTTTAGAGTATTTATTAAATAAATCTATATAAGTAGCATATAAAGCTACTTTAAAATATTCATAAAGTACATAATTTGCTTAAGATATCTAAAAGGAGCTCCTTAGTATTTGAATAAAAAAAATAGAAAAATATGTGTTGTGGATATTTCTATCTTTTCTGCACCCAGCATAGCTAGAGAGTGGTCCAATTTCTGAGTAGGGGTAGCTGGGGGTTGAGAAAATGAAAGAAAGAGACAGACACAGAGATAGAAGGAAAAAACTGGGGCCAGGTGGGACCACTGTTTTCTTCTTCTTTTTTTAATATATTTATTGAATTTCTACCGAGAGGAAGGGAGAGAGATAGAGTTAGAAACATCGATGAGAGAGAGACATCGATCAGCAGCCTCCTGTACACCCTCACTGGGGATGTGCCTGCAACCAAGATACATGCCCTTGACTGGAATCGAACCTGTGACTTTTCAGTCCTCAAGCTGATGTTCTATCCACTGAGCCAAACTGGTTTTGGCAAGGGACCACTGTCTTCTGACTGGGACAGAGACAGGGACAGGGACCCAGAGCCAATACAGCATGTATATTTATTCAGAAACAAACAAACAAACAAACAAACAAAACAGGAAGTTTTACTAAAAGTCAAGACAAAGGAGATTATGAGCATTCTGCAGTGGAGCCAGGTCATATTCATTCCTGGTGCTTGACTGGATTTAAATAACAAAACCCAACCTCTGGCAACTGGGCTGAAGGTCAAGCTGACAACCCTCCTGCCTCTGGCAAAGTGTGTTTCCAGGATGTGGCTTTGCCAACACCACTGGCTTCAGCTGATAACAATTAAAGAAATGCCCATGTGCCTTCCCAGGGGCTCTCTACATTTCACCCATTTTTGTTTTTAAGCTACTATAATAAAAGTAAAATTTAAACATCAAGAACAAAGCTCTGATATTAAAACAACTGCAAATAATGCCAATGCAAAAACCAAACTACATAAATGTTATCATTTTAAAACTTGAACATCAAGAGCAAAACTCTGGCTATTAAAATAATAACAAAACAATGGCAATGCAACATGATAATAAGAGAGAAATTAAACTACAAACATGTTAATATTTTTAACTACTAAATGAAAGTTTCTTTTGCTGCTGGTAATATTTACTCAGAGTCATAAGACTTGGTTGTGCAATACTTTACAGAAGACTGGCAGCTAACCAATGCTAGCATAACCAGAAATATGGTTGAAGAAGTAGCTTCCACTTCTTGCTTTTCTACTATTTGCTGGGCTTCACTCCTTAACTTCTTCAGATGACCCCATGTTGGCACCTCAGTCCCTTGCATAGCCTTCAGCTTTCTTCTTCTTACACTTTGCTGTCATTGGTACAACTCTCAGTCTTTTTGAGTGAAGGGACAAGGAGCTTCTCTAGGTCTATTGTGGTGACATACATAACACCCTGACACCCAAATTGGCTCCACTGCTCTTTCTGGAAAGATACAAAACACAACCTCTTCTCCACATTATTATTGAATCTGATAAAACTCTTATCTGGTTTGTATATCCTTTCACCATGCTAACTTGATGGAGGCTATTGTACAGGAGGCCTGATGCCTTGTATGACCCTCTGCAATGTAATTCAAAAAATTTAAAGTATAAAGAGTACGACTGAGTTTGTTTTGAGGTGACACATAACATCTGTCTCCCCTTTTCTGTTTTAGTAATTGCATTTGAATAGTACGATTGGCTCTTTCCACTATTGCTTCACCTAAAGGATTGTAAGGGATACCAGTTTTACAACAAATTTGATTTTGCTGACAAAAGTGCTAAAAAGCAGAACTAGCATATGTGGGTCCATTGTCTGTTTTTAGCTCTAAGGGTGGTCCTATGACTGGAAAAGCCGCTAGGCAGTGGTTAATTACATGCTTTGCACTTTCCCCTGTTTGGGGAGTAGTGAAAATGAAGTATGAGTATGTATGTATGAAGACATAGAGTCACTGAAATCTGCCAAATTCAGGTACATGAGTGACATCCACTTGCCAGATTTGATTAGGTATAAGTCCTTAGGGATGGCACAGGGAGGTGCATAACGCACTTTGGGCATTGCTTGACACTTGGTGAGCCTGCTCAAGGCAGAGGCATTTTATGCTGTAGGGCAGGTGAGGCCTGTGCCATGGAAAATGAAGTTACCACCTCTACTGAAGCAACGAGGCAATCTACTTCCTCATTACCTGCAGCCAAGAGACCTGCAAGGCCAGAATGGGATCTAATATGGCCCAGTAACTTTCAGAGGGCCATAGAATTTAATTGTTTATAAAAATATTAGTTTTTCAGCCGAAACCGGTTTGGCTCAGTGGATAGAGCGTCGGCGTGCAGACTGAAAGGTCCTCGGGTTCAATTCCGGTCAAGGGCGTGGTTGCAGGCACATCTCCAGTAGGGGGCGTGCAGGAGGCGGCTGATGGATGTCTCTCTCTCATTGATGTTTCTGACTTTCTATCCCTCTCCCTTCCTCTCTGAAAAATCAATAAAATATATTTAAAAAATATATATTAGTTTTTCATTTAGCTGAAATTATATGAAACCTTGATTATAATTTAAAATGCTAATTTATAAAGAAATTAAAGTAGGTATCTTTATTAAAAAGGAAAAGCAAGTAAATTTAGTAAACTTATACATCTGATTCACAAGGCACAAATGTTGCCTCACATCCAGCCAATTTAAATGCAGAAGGCTAGAGGCTTTTTGTCTTTTAAATTTCTGTTGCTGAAAATTTTGGCTGTATTTAAGAAATATATTGTTACTTTATTTTGCCCTTCTTAAAGGCCAAAACCTTCATAACATTTAAAGTATGTGTATATAAGTAGAATATAGTTATTAATTTTTATTTGATAAAGCTTTCCACGTGATCTCAAGTAAACTAGGTCAGCTAAATTTGAAATATTTTCTTCAAGAAGAAAGAACAAACTGTTTGAATCACTCTGGGCCCTTGGAGTTTTCCAAGAATTATCGCTCAGTTAAAGCCTTGAAATTTAACTTGAAAAGACCATAATCATATATATGGGATATATATATATATATATACCAGCCGAGACTGCTTGGTACTTGAGTCAACCTCATTGTTCAGCTGGGGACTTGATTTCTAGAGATAGAATTATGGAGGAGGAAAATAGTTTTTCTCTACTTTTCTGAGTTCTTAATGGAGGCCCTAAGAACTCAGAAAGACAGATCACCAAGAGAAAAACAAAAGGTCATTAATGTGTACCTCATGTATATGTGGGAGATCCCAGGGAAAAATGAGTAACTCCCCAAGGTGGCTTAGAATTCAGATTTAAATACCTTCTTCCCTGGGAAAGGGGACAGGAGATGTGGACCTCTTAGAGGAGAGCAAATGATTTTTAGGAAAGATGAATGGGGGTGGGGGAAATAGTTTGTAACAAAGTTTAGGTGTGATGTCAACTTCTACTCTCCTGTCCAATGACAGGAGTCAGTCTTCTCTGCCTGATGATACTTCTCCCGTCAAGGGGACCTATGACATTTAAGCTCCTTTCGGGGGGTCCGATTTTAGGCAGATCAGGAGACCAGTGAAAGCCTCTGCATGCATTTGCTGTTTTTCAAGCTTCTGCAGCTCAAGATCATCAATATAACAACACAGCATGTGTTAGTGTGGCAAGTTCTCTGACCTTCAGAATAAACCAAACAAAAGCTTGTTTCCTCTCTTAGATGATTTGCCACAGTAGCATTATTCCCTGGAGATGGTATTCTGACCAGACCTTCCTGGGAGTGGTCATAACATTAGCCTGTGTTTGTAAAAAGGTGTGGGCCACATCACTAAATAATCCAGGGGCAGTTTCCTCATCTTGTGGAAAAGGGACATAAAGTTATGATAGTTTATCTCCCTTTCCACAGGTTTCTTACGGGTTTGTATCTCCGCTGCCCCCCCAGCAGCCCCAGTGCTTCCGCCTCTGGCCTTGGGGCTGCTGGGTGCCTGGCCTGCTGGTTTGTGTCTCCAATCCTCCCCTCGATCCCCAGCCCCAGGTCTGTGGTGGCAGGGTTTGGGGCTGTGGGTGCCGGCCTCCCTGCTGGTTTGTGTCTCCGATCTGTCCTGGCAGCCCCAGTGCCACCTGGCTGCTATGAGCTTCGCCATCTTGGTTGGGTTAATTTGCATACTCACTTCTATTGGTTGGTAGTATAGTGGAGGTACTGTCAATTTGCATGTTTCTCTTTTATTAGATAGGATATATATATGTATATATATATATACACACATATATATGATTTAAAGATTATATACATTTTCTATAATTATCTTAAAGGATGTTAATTAAATTTAAAACAGTTTTTGTATTAAAAAACTAGCATCACAGAATTAATCCTCCTTTTTAAATTAGACCAATAAGTAACATATTTTGAATGCCTAATTATTTCAGAGAAAACAAAATTATTTTCTCAAAAATTAATTTCTATACTTTAGGCATTTAGTTACCATGACTACATAATTTCTTCCAATTTAATTTGAACCTTAAACTTTTAGAGCTGGCAAGTCAAATATTTAGGATTTCTCAAGAATAATAACACCTTTATATTTTTAAGAATAAATTTCAAAAATACAAGATATAATCAATTAATAGATTCAATTCTGTCCTCTAGATTTTATACAAAGCACATTCAGATTAATATTTCAGTATTATGTCATTTCAAAATATTCAGATATAAGTTTTTATCATTTGATTTAGTAAACTTTAAAGTTTTAAGTTTCCAGCGGCCCTGGAAAACCACGTTTGAAACTGGCAAAACAGGCTTGGCCTTGCCCCTTGACTTTAAACCCACCTTAAGGTTTTCTGCTGGGGGAAGTCAAGAAGCAAACTTGTAGCTACTCAAATGCAAATTTACTGTCTTCTTCCTGCTGGTTACCTGCTGCCTTTAATAGAGCCACATGTTTTCTTTAGAGATTTCCTGGGGAAGCCAGCCTTCCTAATTAACAAAGGGCATAGCGAGTCTTCACCTGGCTACTTAGATTTTTATAATTAATATATTATTTATTCACGTTTTGACAATTTTTAAACTCTAGAGTCATAATTATTTGGAGGCTTTTTTTTTTTGGTCACATTTTTGTAACAGAGACAATTTATTTATTTTCTTGGCAACTTTGATGTTAACCTTTGAAATCAGTCCTTTATTATTTTAAAAACTCCCTTTTATTATGGAAACACCAATCCTGTTGCTAGAACCCAGCCTATATTCTTTCCCCAGGTCAAATCTGCCATCTTTCTGAGGAAAAAAACAGTCCTGGACTTTATTCTGTAGCACTCACAAAGAGATCAAGTTCAGCTCAAAACTACCTAATAACCAAAATCGGACGGTGTGCGCACATTTTTTTAAGCTAACTTCTCTCTTTACAAGTGCACAGAAATCCCAGACACATTTCTAAATTTTGTAAAACTTTAAGTCTCTAGCCAGAAAACAAGCATGGTGAAGAGGAGACGTTTTAAAATGTCCTTCTCAGGGAGTGGGTATCCACACAGGATAGCCAAGTGTTTCCCTTTCCCCACCTCCTTCTTGTTTTGAGGAAAAATTCAGTAATGGTCTGGCATCAACTGCGGGTTTTGTTTTTGTTTTTTTAGAAAAAGAAAAACATTTTTTAAGAAAGAATTATTGGCAGTTGCTGAGAAATTCCTTTAATCCTTTCTACTTGGTTCTGCCTAATACAAGTAGTTAGAGCCTCCAGCAAAATGAAATATAAAGTAGCTTTCACTTTCAGCCAAGGCTGGGCATCTGTGAGCCAAAACTTTCTTATTATTTGAGTCATCCCACTCACAGTGAGGCTTGTCCCACTCTGCCTCAAACTCTAGCTCCTGCTCATAATTATGAGGTAAATCTTTATCAGGTGGGCTCTTGACTGCAGTCGCAGGAGCGACAGGTGGAGGCAAAGAGGCACAGAGGGGGGAAGTGGTATTTTTAGAGATTCGCACCCCTCCACTGTAAGCTGTAAAGCCTTGGCTACACCCTGCTTAGACATTCTTAAACTCTCCTGTGCTGGATCATGACAATCACGAATTAATGTAGGAATAGGAATTTTCTCTGGACCTTCCTCAGAAAACCAAGGGAAAGTTTCATGAACAAAACTTAAGAAATCAAGAATTCTACTACACTTAACAGAGCATCCTGGAGTTTTGAGCATAGTTTTAAGCATTTGAGAGTAGAGATCCCTTTCCTGAGACCCTGAATTACCTATGTTTTACATCTAGCTAATACAACTTACAACAATCCACTCCTTACCTTACTTCTTTAATTAGTTGTGCGGCACACTTCTCAGAGCGACCCCCTCATCTGACTTTTGAGAGTTCCCCTGTACTCAACTCCCTATTCGGTGCCAAATGTGGACATTTCTCTCTTTTCCACATCCAATGAGACTAGAGAGCAGTCTGGTTCCTGAGTAGGGGTGGCTGGGGACTGAGAAAATGGAAGAGATATACACAGAGATAGAATGGTGGGACCACTGTCCTCTGACAGGGACAGGGGCCCAGAGCCAATACAGGGTATTTATTTTATATAGCAAAAACCAGGAAGTTTTACTAAAAGTCAAGACAAGGGAGAGATGTACATTCTTGGATGGACCTGGGTTGTATTCATTCCTGGTGCTTGGCTAGATTTAAATAACAAAACCCACTCCCATTCACCTGGGCTGAAGGTCAAGCTGACAACACTCCAGCCTCTGGCAAAATATGTTTCTAGGACATGGCTTTGCCAATGCCACTGGATTCAGCTGACAATAATTAAAGAAATGCTCATGTGCCTTCCCAGGTGCTCTCTACAACAGGTTACACACACAGATGATTATTGCAATCCTGACTTTCTCACAATACCTAGCCTCTTAATCTAGATGCTGCATCCCACAGGTGCTACTATTTTTTTTATAACAAATATGCATAACATATGGTTTAAATATGTTTCAATAAAGTTTATATGTTTAATAAATCTTTGAGAATGAAGAGCTTGTATTTTCATTGTCTGTTGAATGGACCTTTATTTCTAGGAAAACATTAGAACTGAAATTTCAAAAGTACATTGTATCCTTAAATGAAAAATAACACAAAAGTCACTTTCTATCATTTGTCAAAATTATACCTTGGGCATAATATACAACCTAATTTCTGATGACTTTTCATGTTGCCTTAAGTTGAAAATATTCATATTACTTGAGAAATAATGTAAAAATATCTAAACTAAATTATCTCAGGAGAGGTATTGTTAATATTGAGAAGGTACTAGAAAAATTATAAATTTAATATTCCTTAGCCACTATAGGTCAGAAAATTAAAGTTCCATATACCATACAGCACAAACTATTATTTTTCACATATTAAATTGTCATTGCTTAGTACCAATAGCTCCTAGCCAAGAAGACTGAAAAGTCCTATTTAAATTGTAATACGTAATTATCACCATCTGTTAGTTTGTGGTTTAAACATAACAAAGTCTCACACAAGTTAGAGAGGACAAAAATGTCTAGGGATTTTAGATATCATGTTTTTCCTAGCAAAGGATTTGCTCTAGTTAGATATTCTCAATCTGTTATGTAGGACCCTGAAAACTATTAAGAAAAATCTATACACCCTTCAAAATACAGACATTGTCATTTTCTATAAACTCTACATGGAAACACAATTAGGAAGCCTCAGTCCTGACCATCAAATAATGTGAAGTGACACTTTGTGCCCACCTAATTGAGTCTCCTTTTATTTTTATTTTTCTGCCAACTTTCTCTATATTTTGTCTGGTTTTGATTATACTGTGTTTTAACTTATTTAATGTTAGGTAAACTGGCTTCTGTCCCATCCCTTTTCTTATTTTTTTTCTTTTAAAAATATTTATCATTTTCTAGTGGCCAAATCACATATTTCTTCTGATAGCTTATTCTTTTTAACTAATCTGTTGTATGCAGATTGGTAACTAGCTCTTCTTTCTCGTTAATATATTCTTTTAGGATATTTATTCACTTCCTCTCCATGAACCTGTTAAAGTTTTCTCCAAGTAGGAAGGGTGCTTAAAGGGAGCAATAATCTTGGAGCATCAGGCAAGGCATGGGCTTCCAATTACTCTGGTTTTACTAGTATGTCTATGCTAATCAGATTTCTATTTACTTATCAGATGAGTATTTATGGATCACCCATTATGTGCCAAAGCACCCACTGCTAGAGATACAGTGATAGATACTCAAAATCTGCTTGGTGAAAAGTACTTTAAGGACTCAATCATTAATGCGCCCATTCATTCAAATAAATAATTTATAGAATACACATTATGAGACAGGCACTAGTTTAGGCACTATTAATAAAGCAGTAAAGAAAAAAAAATAATTCTTGCCTCATAAAGTTTATATTCTCTGGGTAAAAGAGACCATAAAATAAATGATTAATATAATATGACAGAAAGTTATAACTGCTATGAAGAATATCAAATAAAGATAAGGTTTTGAGGGTCAGAGACAAAGATGCTATTTTTAGATGGAATAATTAAGGAAAGCCTTTTTAAAACAGGTGTTTTGTGAGAGGAATTGGATGGAAGTAGAGAGGGAGCCATTGAATGTGTGAGGAAGACCATTTCCAGCAGAGGAAACAGGAAGTGTGAAGTCTTGAGATGAGATTTTTGTTTTGTATATTTCACATACAGAAAAGCCAGTGAGGCTGGAGGGGAGTGAAGGAAGGAATTAGATTAGAGTTTAAGCCAGGAAAACCATGTCATCATGACCCTTGTGGAGCATGGTACACATTTTATTCTAACTATAGTGGGAAGTCCTGGGAGAGTTTCAATGATTCCTTTAACATCTATGCAGAAAATAGACTGCTGTGGAATAAGAAATGATGAAAGAGGAGCAATAGAAACCACTACACTAACCTGTCCAAAGAAGATACGAAGGTGACTTAACTAAGGCAGTAACTATTGAGCTATAGAAAGTCTTATGCAGGATATATTTAATAGGTTGATACTGCATAAAAGACTGATAGGTTGGAGGTGAGACTGTGTAAGAAAGAATATGATCCAGGGATCTTCACCCAACTGAGTGCAGAGGACTGGAGAGGGCCAGATTAACTTACCCTGCTTGTTGAAGTGAAAAATACAAAAACAAGTAAACTTAAGTTTAAAAAAGTAAGAGTTTGACTTTGTTCATATTAAATTTGCCAGGTCAACTTGACATCTAAGTGCAGCTATCAAATGAGTTGTTGGATACACAACTAGAGTTCAGGGAGAGCTGAGCAATAGAAATCTGCATTTGCCAGTCTTCTGACATGGGCTGGGTGAGATCACTAAGGGAATAAATGTTGATGAAAAAGAAAAAGTCAAAACTGATTTCCTGTCACTCTGATTTTTAAAGTTCAGCAGTAGGAGGAGGGGTGAGTCAAGTAAAATGATAATAAAATAGGAACAGATTAAGAAATGTGTAGTGTCTGGGATACCTAGTGAAGAAAGTATTTCAAGGAGAAGTCAATCCTCAACTCTGACTAATGAATGCTGAGGAAAAGCTGAGTAAATGATGTCTTGAGAATTGTCCATGGGTTTGGCAATATGGAGATCACTGATAATCTTATTGTAAATACTAGGGACCAGTGCACAAATTTGTGCACCTTGAAAGGAACTGTGGGCTGAGAGGCTGTGGTATGCATAGAGGCAAGTCTAGGCCCATCCTCCATACCCCCACCCAGGTCTTCCCTTTGTGGCCCCAGTCCCCTGTCTGCCTGCAACCCCACTCCCACCACCTCTCCCACATACTGATGGTGCCAGCCCTGCTCACATCTGTTGATGGTGCCTAGTGATCGGGACGGGCACCGGGCAAAGGCTGCAGGTGTGAGCAGGGCTAGTGCTGGCAGCAGGTGTGAGTGGGCTGGCCGTGGCAGAAGGTGTGAATACTGGATGGGACTGTGGGCCCGTGGAACCATGGTGTATGGGAGCAAAGAATTTTCAGTAACCACCAGAGGCTCACCCGCCTTGGTTTGGTGCCCCTGCTCACCTGCTCCACCATCCCATCATGGCTGATGTCCCCACCATGTTTCATACATGCCCCCTGATGGTCAGTGCATGTCATAACGACTGGTTGTTCAGTTGTTCCAGTTGTTCCGCCGTTGGTCTATTTGTATATTAGCCTTTTGTGATATAGGATTTTCAGAGAAGTGCAGATAACAGAATGAGGGGGGTGAGTTTAAGAGAGAAATAAGCCAGTTTGGCTCTGTGGATAGAGCTGGTCATCCCATGGACTAAAGAGTTCCAGGTTTGACTCCAGTCTAGGACACAAGCCTGGGTTGCAGAATTATCCCCAATAGGGGGCATGCAGGAGGCAGCTGATCATTGATTCTCTCTTGATGTTTCTATCTATCTCCCTCTTCCTTCCTCTCTGAAATCAATATTTTTTTTAAAGATAGAGAAATAGAACTGAGAAAACAGATACAGCTAATACAGATAATTATATCAGAGAGTTTTTCACTAAAGTGGATCCTGGAAATGGAAGTGAGTGTTGGGTAAAAAAAGAAACAGCTCTTGTTCTTGTTTAAGTAGGAAAAGCGATAGGATCATTTTATGCAATGAGAAATACATTAGAGAGAGAGAAATCATAGGACAAAATAGAGAGAGCAGGTATAATTATGTGAAAATGATGGGTTTGGTCACGGAGAAAACACAATAGTCTAGCATCAAATTTGAGTGTGTTGGAGTTTAGGCGATGACTGAAACCTATTTGTGTATCTCCTTCCAAATATTTCTCTGTCCTAGAGTTAGTCTCTTTATTAACTATCTATTACTGCATAAAAATAATGCTGAAACTTAGTGACTTAAAACAGTATTCATTTACTATCATACAAGGTTGGGACATATAGATGAGGACTTTGTGAGAAGCGGAGACAGGCAGGTCTGTCTCAGGATCTTTCATGACATGTCAGGTGTCAGCCGGGGCTATGGTTTTTGGAAGGCTTTTCTGGGGCTAGAGGATCCATTTCTATGGGGGCTCACTCATATGGCTGGCAGACTGATGCTGACAAAGTGTATTCTCTCCATGTGGGCTTCTCAAATGTCCTTACATAGTAGCTGGATTCACCTGGAGCAAGTGATCTAATAGATCAAGTCCAAGGCTTGAATGCCTTAATGACAGAGGCTTGAACATTATACATTCTCACACTTACCATATTCCACTGACCACACAGATCAGTCATGATTATAAGTGAGAGGGGATTACAAAGGGCATAAGTACCTGGAGAGGAAGATCATTAGTGGCAATCTTGGAGTCTGACTGCTGTAATCACAAAACTGTTTGGGGACTTTCAACCTTTTATTATCCTTACCTGTCAGATATGGAGATTTTACTGCATAAATTCAAGTTCATTTTTAACTATAAAATTTCATGATTTTATTTTTTACCTGAGCAAAGAGAACATATGAAGGAGAGAGGGTAGAGTCAGCTGCAATTTTCTGGTTTTTATCTTCCTAGCAATTTCACTTTTATTTTTAAAAAGTAGAGTATATCATGGTGCTGCATATTCAAAAGTGAAAGAAGCAGCTTTTTGAATTGTAAAATGCTCATCAGCTGGTTCTTAAAGTAGACTGAGCCATGTTTATAAACAAAACGACTACTCCCACCAAAACAAAAATTCTCATCCTAGCCAGTGGATGGACTGTCAGGCTGCAGACTAAAGGGTCCCAGGTTTGATTCCTGCCAAGGTCACATACCCAGTTGTAGGTTCATTTCCAATGTGAGGTGTGCAGGAGGCAGCCGATCAATGATTCTCTCTCATCATTGATATTTCTATCTTTCTCTCCCTCCCCCTTTCTCTTTTAAATCAATAAAATATATTTTAAAAAATTCCCCTGCTGTATTGAAGTTGATTTACTAAATCATGATTAGAGAGTGCACCCTAAAAATCCTTTAAGGAAAAATATTAAAATGCTACAAAAAAAGAAAATGTGTCAGAGAGTGTGTTAGTGATTTGATGGAAGGACCAATGTCTTTGGATCAGGAACCAGATTTGAATTCTTGTTCTGTCTTAACTAAGCAGCTGGTCTTCAGCAATCACCTAGTCTCTGTAGACCTCAGTTACTTCATATGTAAACACAGATGATACTTCACAAGATTTCTTGGAAGATTTAACTATATGAACAGTGTAAAACAATTATGATCATGCTTAGCACAAAATAGGTGTTAATAATAGTTATTTTTCCCTGGCCTATATATTCTTCCCTAATCTCATTAATCTCCAAGTCACTACTGGTGAGTAAAATTTTCTTTCCTGATTCCTATATAACTATTTGTCATTCTATCAAATAATCAATCACTAGGACTCTTAAACGGCCTTCTGAGACTGGAGTGGCTAATGTGGTATAAAAGAGTATATAGCTAGCTATTCACTAATATCTAATGTCCTCCCTGCAGGAGAATTATGTTTCTCTACCTGTTGAACTGAAGTACACCCATGTAACTTTGTTAAAGAAAGCTAGATAAGATAGAGTGTGTCCGTGCCATATTCCATGTTTCCTCTGCCACTGAAGCTATCAATGTTCAGAAAGTGGTTGCATATCATTGACAATACAGAGTAGAGCCCTAGCCAATGGTCTTAAAATGAAAGCAACGTAGACATCTTTGTGTCTTCAAATGACTGAGGTTTGGAGAATATTCCTTCTCTCTCCTGACTTATATACTTACCAAACTTGTTTAATACTATATAAGAATGAGACTTTCTCTACTTCATATTTCACCACAATACCAAGTTGAGAGACAAAGAAAGGAGACAAAATAATGTGTACAGAATTTCAAAGGCATTAGACAGAGCCTGCATCACACTTTGAAATTCTATATCTACTTGGAGAATCTAAAAGATCATTTTTCCAGAACAATTTTGTGGTCAATGAAGAGATTTAGTTAGAGACAGCAATTGCATTTCTGTACTTTAGTACTCCATCTCACACATTTTGGTGGGTGGGTGGGGTGTAGCGAATGCTAATTCTAGCTAGAAAACTTCAGGCAGGAACACTGGGATCTATTCAAAATGTATTTTTTAAAGTTGGGAGATACAGAGATCTGGAGCCTGAATTCCACCCTAAAAAGTTGGAATGAATGGATTGTGGATTGGGATCTAATTTTTTGTCAGAAATATAAAAGACAAGAAAAATACTGACTATGTGAGAGCTAAGTGAGGAGGGTGCTACTTTATTGGGATCTGCTGGTTTGAAGTTTTACAGCTTATCTGGGGAAAAGATGCATTTGTATTTCTGAGGCACAGGAGTAGTGCTTGGAGGGCATTGTATCTCCTATCTAATAGAGTCTCATGAAGGGCAAGAAGACTTGAACAGAAAGAAGGTGGAGGTCTGGGATGTCCTGGCATTCAAGTGAAGGCAAAAAATAGAAAACATTTGTCAAAATTAAAGGAACTTCAGGAAAAACTGGCTCAACAGATAGTCTATTAAAATCCTTAAGAATACCTCACAAAACCGAGTAAACTTCTATTAGCATGTTCAGAGTATAGAGCTGCTAACTAAATAATTACTGTTTTATTCTGCACTCTTCTTCTACCTCCACACTTTGACTTCAGGTTAAACAGCTGCTAGTGTGTTAGTAGGAGAGGTGACTATGAAGAGAATGTATAGCAAAGGGACCATCCCACTATGCAAAGGGAGGAGGGCTGACATATGTGACTATGTGATTGTGCAAAGTGCCACCTCAACATTCATTATGTGTTTGTCATCTGAATCCTCTGAGTGGATGAGGTAGGACTAAAGTTCAGTGAGTTTCCATTGGCCAATCCTTCTCCTGGCAGTGGATTCTAGTGTGCCAGGAAAAGGGGATACTTTTTTATAATTTTCACAGAGATACCCTATAGGCTAACAGAGAACCTGACCAGAAGAAGATTAATGGTAAACTAAAGTCACATATTTTAAATTCATATTATGAAATGAACTTAGTAATTTCCAAATTAAGACACTTAACATGACTTACCATGACTATGGCATGGTGTGTAAGTGGGCAAGAAGGTAATTTAATATGCTAGAGTTGTCATAAAAAGAAAAGGAAGATTTGCATCACTGAATATAAAAGGAGAGTAGAAGAGAAAAATGAAATGCAACTTGATTAGGATCTGCATTACTCAATGTATTATGTGAAGTACACAGAGAAAGATAGGGAGATAGAGCAATGAGAGAAAAAATAAAAAGAACACATAACTAACCAAGGCAGAATCCTCTGTCTTATTCACCTCCCCCCCTTTCCACAGCATCTTTCCTCTATCCACTAAAAGGGTCTTATAGAACAACTAGAGGCCCATTGAAGGAAATTCCTGCAATAGGGCTTCCTGCTGCAGTCTCCACTGCCCTGCCAGCTTCTTTCCCTTCTCTCCTGCTCCACCTGCTCCACCACCCTGCTTGCTTGCTTCTCACAGCTTCCCTCTCTTCTGCAGAACTTGGCTCCCTTCTACACTGTCTTCAGTCTTTGCTCTGCACCAGGATATGCAAATTAACTTCCATCATGGTTGGTTTAATTTGCATATTCACTCTGATTGGCTAGTGGGGGTGGCTGGTGGGTGTGGCTTGTAAGTGTAGCAGAGATATGGTCAATTTGCATATTACTCTTTTATTAGATAGAATAAATTATCAAGTTATTATGATGTTATAAGAGGCAAGTGACAAATATGAACAAAGGAGAGAATTTGTTACTATTGTTATTTGGTGGTGCCATTTTTATTGTTTTTGCTATTACTGTGTGTGATGGTTTTGTTTATTTACTTTTTGAAATTTTTTAGTATATTAGTTGTTTTTGTATTGGCTCCACCCTGAAGAATGTAGGAATCCACTATGATGTATTAGGATAAAAACATCAATTTTATCACTCTAGCCTTGTTTTCACAAGATTGCAGAATGATACACAATCTAGGAACAGAAGAGTAGCCAAAAACAAAAGTGGAAGGGAGGCTAAGGGAGAAATTGCTTTTAGGCACCCATTCAAGTAGGATTCTCTCCAAATTCTAGCAATCAATTGAGATCAGTAACTAATTACTTTGCATCATCCTCTAGTTTCTGAAATGGCTATGGTTATTGACTGCCGATACTATTATTTATGATCATAAGCAGTAGAAGTTTCTGAAATCTACATCTATATATGTATAGTCTGATAGATTAACAAATGTATACATACTAGAGGCCCAATGTGTGAAATTTGTGCAAGAGTAGGCCTTCCTTCCCCTGCAGCTGGTACTAGCTTCACTCTGGCACCTGGGACCCAGGCTTCCCTCACAGCCCCAAATTCATCTGGAAGGACATTGCTCTAATGAGCATATAAATATGTGTGTGTGTGTGTGTGTGTGTGTGTGTGTGTGTGTGTGTATGTGTGTGTATGTGTATACATATATATACACATACACATATATAATATGCATATGAATAGAAATAAATTTCTAAGACACTTATTAATATTTTTGTATTTATACTCCCCCTATATACAACAGTGTTCTGTGCAATTCTGTTTAGCATTGAGTTTGTAAACATACTGCTGCTCAAAAAGTGAGCAAACATGAATGTAATTTAATTAGTAGCTTGAGTACCAATTATCTAAGTTAGCCAATCAGTTTCCCTAGATCCATACCTATTTCTAAAACACAACCATTCTAGGCTTTATCATGTCCAATATTTTTGGTGTAGAATTTTGTAGTTGGAAAAAACACAAAGAATAATGTGTTGTAGTCATATAAAGAAGTGAAAGGGCTTTCATTTTGTGATGGAAGGAAGTTCTGAGGAATCCCCTGGGATAGGAAAGGAGAAAAGACAGTAATAAATTTGGAAGAGAGGATTCTACTTTAATGCTAAATTGAAGAGCTCTGGAATCTTAAATTATGTCTATTTTTGGTGGCTTGCCTTCTGCATCTTGATAAAGTATCCATCTCCATGTGTTCTGTTACTTTGCTCTCTGAGATAGTTGCTCATCTCTTATAAAAAACTCAGGTGGCTGACAAAGCCATAGCCAGCAAAGCTTTAGCCAATAGTCTGATATCCTGGCAGCAGACAGACGGCATGAAGGAAATTGGACAGGAATGCACATGGATCATTGGTGAAAGGCCTACCTCACTTGCAGTACTGGCATAAGTGTGAGGTACTACCAAGCCAAATGATGGCTGATAAGGTGCAATGAGCTTGCAATCATTCAGGCTTATGTCATTAATCATGGCATCAATCTGTGGAGGTGGGGAGTAGGACTTTGTGGCAGGACTTTCCTAACAACAGTAATTCCAACTTCAGAGTCAGGCTGCAAGTACATTTTATATTAGGGGGACTCTGCTTCTATTCAAAGCATACCTAGAGCCACTAACTATTGGTATAAAAAATAATCACCACCCTATTTAATAAAAGAATAATATGCAAATTGGCTGTACCTCCGCTATACTCATAAGCCATGCTCACCAGCCACGCTTACCAGTCAATTAGGGTAAGTATGCAAGTTAACCCAACCAAGATGGTTACAGCCACAGAGAGCACAGGAGAAAGGCCTAGGTTGCCTCTGGTGATGGAAGAAGCCAAGCTTTCCTCAAAGCCTGGAGGGGGTAGTTGGTTAGGTGGTTTAAGGCAACAAAGTTTCAATGGCTGTGCCACTCCATGCTACAAGGTTTCAATTGTAGAAGATAAATAAATCCCAGACACCAGGGCCTCCACTTGGGTCGCCAGGGGGTATGGTCGGCCTGCAAACCACCACAGGCCCCTTGCCCAGGCCACCCCACACCCCAAGAGAACACCCACCCTGATCTGGGACACCCTTCAGGGAAAACCAGCTGGCCCCACCTGTGCACTAGGCCTCCATCCTATCTAATAAAAGAGTAATATGCAGATTGACCATCAATCCCAACACACAAGATTTTGCCCTCATGTGGACACAAGATGGCCACTGTAAGATGGCCAGCAGGGGAGGTCAGTTGGCAGGGACCAGGCCTACAAGGGAGGACAGTTAGGGATGATCAAGCCTAAATACAGAGGAGGGAAGTTGGGAGTGACTAGGCCAGCAGAAAAGGGCAGTTAAGAGGGACCCAGGCCTGCAGGGGAGGAAAGTTAGGGTGACCAGACCCACTAGGGCAGTTAGGGGCAAAGAGGTGGGCAGGGGAGCAGTTAGGCATCAATCAGGCTGGCAGGGGAGTGGTTAGGGGGTGATCAGGCTGGCAGGCAGAAGCAGTTAGGGGCAATCAGGAAGGCAGGCAGGTGAGCAATTGGGAGCCAGAAGTCCTGGATTATGAGAGGGATGTCCAACTGCCCATTTAGGCCTAATCCAGGATCGGGCCTAAACAGGTATTCGGACATCCCTCAAAGGGTCCCAGATTGAAGAGGGAACAGGCTGGGCTGAAGGACATCTCTCCCTCCCCCATGCACAAATTTTGTGCACGGGGCCTCTAGAGCAGTGGTTCTCAACCTATGGGTCGCGAACAGCTAGCAGGGTCTCCTAAGACCACCAGAAAACACAGATATTTACATTAAGATTCATAACAGTAGCAAATTACAGTTATGAAGTAGTGACAAAAATAATTTTATGATTGGGGATCACCACAACATAAAGAACTGTATTAAAGGGTTGCGGCATTAGGAAGGTTGAGAACCACTGCTCTAGAGTATATATAAAAGCTGACAGGAGGTAGGCTGCAAAAAACACACCCCAAAAGCCTAAACTTCATTGGAAGTTTCTTGTTCCACCATCAGAATTGAAATACAAATCAGTGAATGGCCAAGTCTTAATGACTGAGAGAATGGGGAAAGGATGGAGGGTAAGAAAAAGGCTGCAGCTCTTTGGGTTTGGGCCAGACTGGCTTGGGAGATGACTAGCCAGTTCCATCCATTTCACTAATGCCCCAAGCATGAACATGATTACTTATGAGAATTGAGGATAGACACTGACGTTTAAAAAGTGAGTGAATGAAAATGTCCATGTTTAGGAAAAATAGAGAGATACAGGGCATATCAAGGAAGGATTAAAAAAAGAAAGGGTGGAAGGATCCAAGGACATGGGTCTTATATTTCATCATGGAAGGTAAGGAAAAGAACCCAGTTCACACAAATCCCCAACCAAACCTTTACTTATTGAACTTGGAAATGCTCTGAGGGCAGAAATCCCTAGCTGCACCATTTCTAATGAAGCTCAGCTTCTCAGTCTTAACTCCAGTCCCCAGAAGGGGCCTAATCGGGCAAAACTCTTAACACATTATTTAATACTAGGAGTCCAGTGTGCGATTCGAAATAGTGCAGCGCAGCCCACCCTCGAGTGGCCCGTCCAACCCTGCCTCGCTTTCCGGGCCCCACAGCAGCTGAGGCTGCTACTAATCAGGCCCTCCCCCAGCGCAGGCACGTGGAAGCCCCTGCTACCCCACCCCCAATGCTGTGGGTGCAACCTTCTCCTGTCCGGTCGACCCATTACTATATCCCAGTTAATTAGCATATTTCTCTATTTATGTATATATATATATAGACAGTTCTGTAACCCATCTTTGGAACTGAAAAGCATACCCTCTCCCCATTACTTCATAATGAGACTCAGCAACAGACTTGACTAGAATAGACAAGTGTTTTCTCTTCTTTGTCTTTCACCACGGAGCTGAGGGATCCTTTACACAAATGAACTTGTGATGAGTGCCAGGCATTTTAAAGTCAGACACAAGAGTCATAGGGGCTACCTATATTCCAGGTCCTGGCTTTATATATTTAAAATGTTTTAAATGTATTTTTCAACAAATCTTATTTTAGCAATAGAGCTCTTCAGCTTTTCTTAATTTTTTGAGCAAATGTATAGCACACAATAACAACAAATCAAATAGCACTATATACATTTCAGTCCAAAATCCTGAATCACCCACTCTTGGAGAACTGAATCTGCTTTTAAACTTGGAAATTATCTTCTCCACTATTGAACCTAAATGCCACTATAATTATAGCCACCTCAAACTTATTCCTATAATTTTTTCTGCAAGATATACAATTAAAATGAAGTGGTAATCTAAACAATGAAAATAAATTGGAGCCCTGCAATTATATAGTCAAAATTTTCCCAGGTTAGAACAGAATGAAGAAAGGCATTATTTAATTAAAATACCAAATGCCAAAATCCATGAGGAAAACCAAGCATGCCATAAGTATGGAAGATAACAGGTGATCTTAGAAACAGAACAGTATGTCTGACGCTTGCCATGTATAAACCTGAATAGTCCTTTTCTCTGTGGTCACCATTAGTGACTATATTCCATACACATAATTTTTAAAATATAACCTGGGGAGAGAAATGTGCCTGCAGCTGACTGGCTCCTTCTCCTGCTGGCCACAAGCTCTCTGGCATGCCCGTTTGACCCACAAGTTATAGTAGATCTAGATGATGTTGCTCTTATAACCAGCCCCTTTGAGTATCTGAGACTAGAAATCCTAACTGCAACCCCATCTTCAAATTTTTTTTTTGTAACTCCTTTACTCAAATCCGGAGTAGCAATGTTGAGAACAAAGCAAGTCACAGGGAAATAGTCACTTTCAATCCTTTTAACAATACTTAACTCTAGCATTAAGTCCTGCCACGTTTAAATATTAAGTATGTGATGATACAAGAACTTCATTTAAAAATGCTAGTGAATTTTTGCTAGGCTTATTAGCTGACATTCTGTTTAATACTAAGTTGTTATTATAAGTGAGTTTGATGGACCATCACTTCCTGATTATCTGCAGGGAAGTGTGACCAAACTATTGGCCATTTACAGTAAATGCTTATTTAATAAGTAAATAAAATGTTTAGTTTCTAAATATATCATATTTGCACAATAAAACAAAGAATCCACATACATATGAATATAAGAAGTATGACAAATCTTAGTATATAAATGAGGAGAATCTCACAAACAATAACTTATTATTATTGAGATAAATGTAACTAGCCTGCTTTATCATAATTTCCAGATTTAAGGGTCAAAAACTATAACCATGTAATACTAGAGGTCTGGTGCATGAAAATGCATGCACTAGAGGGGGGTCCCTCAGCCTGGCCTACCCTCTCTCACAGTCCAGGAGCTCTCAGGGGTGGGAGATAACCTGGTGATCAGGGAAGGCGATGTCCCCATGACACTTTTGCTGCTGCCACTGCCAGCAGCACAAGCCTTGACTGGCTCTGATAATCTGAGCTTTGTGTGGCCCTGGGCAGTGGGGCAGCCTCCACCCAAGGCTTGCCTGTGCATTGGGCCAGCCCTGGGTGGCTGGAGACCTGAAAAGACTGGAGGATTCTGGAGGCAAGCACATGGAGCAGCCGGACCCACCTGGGGACAGGCCTGGCTGTGCCGTGCACCTGTTGTCCTGGCAGGACTGAGGGGACTGGGTGCTGCCATCTTGTGGCTGTGGGCATTGCCATCTTTGTGAGGGTATGATGACCAATGAGCATATTGCCTTTTCATTAGATAGGACATATAATTATATAAATATACAATCTACCTAATAAAAGAGTAACATGCTAATTGACTGTGCCTTCACAATGTCCAACAGCCAATCAGGAGTGAGTATGCAAATTAACCCAACAATGATGGTAGGTTGGTTTGCATACATAGGCACCCAGTGGATGGGGGCAGGGCGGGAAGAGGGAAAAGTGGCTCTGGGCCAACGTGGACAGGTGGTTCCAGCCAGAGTGAAGGCGCTGCCTGCAACCAGGGGGAAGGAAGACCCATTCTTGCATGAATCTTAATGCTTTGGGCCTCTAGTATATTATATATTATACAAGTATAATTTATATATATAAAAGCCTAAGAGATCATTACAACTGAATGAATGGAAGGACCAGAACAACCAGTCCACCAATTGCTATGTTGTGCACTGACCACCAGGCAAAGACACTCAATGCAGGAGCTGTCCCCTGGTGATCAGTGCACTCCCATAGCCAACATCCCATGACCAGCCAACCTCCCCTGGTTCCTCCCCACAACTGGCAAACCTTCCATCATTCTTTCAACCATCCAGCAGGCCCCATCTGGCAGGCACCAGCCAGCATTCCCCCACCCAGTCAATTGGGACTGGGCAAGATGGCCCCAATAGGCCCTGATCACCAGCTAGGCCTAAGGACCCCACCCAGGCATGAATTTCATGCACCAGGCCCCTAGTTCTATAATATAAAAGCCTAATATGCTAAGTGTCCAACCATTTGTTCAATTGTTCAGCCAGTTGCTATGATGTGCACTGATCACCAGCAGACATGCTGATCAATAGGTTAGCTTGCTTCTGAGGTCTGGCTAATAGGAACTGGGTGAAACTGGGCCATACATGCCCCGAATCCCTCCAGTGGTCCCTTCCCAACCCCGATTTTGCACCAGTGTAGTCCCTCAGCCTGGTCTGCACCCTCACACTATCTGGAACTCCTCAGGTGATGTAAGAGAGCCAGTTTTGGCCCGATCACCACAGGGGACCCCACCAGTGCACAAATATATGCACCGGGCCTCTAATATATAGTATAAATATAATAGGTAAATTTATCTCTGCAAGTTTAAGGGTCAGAAAAAATGTCTAACTTATTTATGCCTTATATACCCTCAGATATAGAATTTATAACATTAAATGAAGTGTATAAAATATTTACTTTAAAAATCACAGATTACATTACATTTATCATTATGGCAAACACTTATATACATATCTAATGTACTAGGCATTCTGTAGCATAAAACAAAACTACAAAAAGAAGATTGCTGGCCTTCAGAATGATAGATTTTAGTTGAAAAAAATAAGATCCTCCACACACATAAAAAAATTTGACCCTGTCCTGACTGTCCTTCTCATGGCATGTGATTGGTTACATCTCCCTCCGCCAGTGTTGATACCTTCTTCTTTGTAAAGCAATGTCTTCTGCTT
>JAAGEH010002534.1:650649-708907 GCA_011751065.1 Lasiurus cinereus
TGTGTGTGTGTGTGTGTGTGTGTGTGTGTGTGTGTGTGTGTGTTTGTCTTTACCCAACTCAGCTCATTGTTATGCCCTTGATATTAACACTCAAATCTCAATTTCAAGCCCAAATCTTTCCTTGGAGACATGATGCCTACTGGACAATATAACTGTTTCACATTTCCAACTTTAATGTCTAAAAGCACATCCTTAATTTTACTGACTTTAAAGCCTGAAACATTTCCCTCCTTTGTAATTTATTATCTAAGTTAAGCACATCACCACACACCTAATGGGAATAAGCTAGAAATCTAGATGTCCAATTTGACATCACTTGCCCTCACCACCTACATCAATGCAGGTACCAAGTCTTTGTTAATTTTGCCTGGTTGACCATTTTAAGTAGTGTTCATTACTTTCCATCCTCTTTACCAGGCAGCCTTAATTAAAGTCTTTACACTTTCTCGCATAGGTAATTGAATATCCTCCTAACTCCTCTTCCACTTTCTTGGCTGTCCCATTGAGGACATAATAATGCCAGAATTGTTGATATTCCCAAAATGTAAATATAATCATACCATTTCTTTGTTTTTAATACTGCATGGTTAATCAAATTTTTAGAATAAATTCCAAATACACTTGTGTCTGGCAAAAGCTTCCTCATGTATAATTTTCAGCTCTTGCTTAATTTCTTGCCACTTGTACCTCAAGCTCTACTTCTTTAAATACAATGTTGAAATCTATATAAACTGTCCTCTAAGTCTGTCTGTACAATGCTCACTGTCTAGTACACTCTGTTTCTCACATTAACATTCTTTCTCTCATAATCTTCTTAAGCACACACAAATACACACTTTACTTGGATAAATATAATGGTTTTTTTCAAAATCAGCTCAAAGTTTTGGAGAAGATGGAACAATGACAAAACCTCTCATGTCTTTTGTATTGTCTACTATACTCCCACATGGTCAGGTGAGCATCTCTTTTAAAGTCATTTACACACTGGACCTTAATAAACTTAAAAACAAAACAAAATAAAACAAACTCTCCCTCTAAACTCCAAAGTTTTTTTAGAAGAGTTCTTGGCACTTGGAAGTGTTTATATTGGTAGCACTAATTATTAAGCAATGTGGGAAGAACTTGTAAGAAAATCTAGTCCCAGTTAAAATGTAGTTGGCAGAGGTCAGGGTTATGGTATCACTTATTCTTATGGAAGAAAAAATTAAGAAGAAATTATTTTATTTTCTTCTAGGGTCAAAGAGTAATAAATTATAGTTCTCAACATATTTTTAATACAAATCTGTAAGTACTTTAATTATTTTCAATCATTATTAAATTACCTTTTGAAATTAAGGCACAATATAAGCAATAATTTAAATATACTTTTTAAAATGAATTTTCAATTTGTCACTTTTCTCTTTAAACTTTCTGGTGACCCCAGTTTATTAAAAGTAGAATCCAAAGTCTTTACTGTCTACAATGCCAAAATGATTCAACTCACTTTGCCCTATTTGATTACATCTCCTTTCATATAGAATTCTCTCAATAAATATTAGTAAGCAAATTCACTGTTAAATACATTATATTTTCAGAATTCTCACGAAGGAAATGCATGGATTAGTATTGAAGCATATCTCAGAAAATAATTGCTTATGTTCCCCATGGATCTCACTTGCTGCTGATTCAAGCATCTATTTAGGTATTTCTTTTGCAATAGAAAAACCATCTCAAAATGACAATTCCAAAATACATGTTTTGTGAAGTCTCTATGTGATATATAATTACTATGGAGAAAGCATATGTTGAGAATTAAAATATTTTAAGCTAAGTTTAAACCCTAAATTTGCTGCAAAATTATGTGTTTGCTTCCCTTGAAACTGACAGTGAAGTTTATGTCAGGTATTTATTTGAAAATAACTTTGTATTCTTGAAAAATTCTTTATTCTACCTAATCAGTTAAGAGTAAAAGGCTAAATTCTGATACTCCAAGAGAAGTATTACAGATGATTAGATTGAAATTGAGTTAAATGGAGGGAAAAAAATTAACCTTAAGATTGCTAAAAGATCTGCTGAAATTATAGTCCCTTCACTGAACAGGGCTGCATTCTATAAACAGCATTATCTAGGACTTTTTACAGATTTTGTATAAAAGTTTATATTATTATTTGATTAATTAACATATCTTGTTTTTAAAATAATATAGGCTTTCTATAGTTCAATGTTTAAATGAAGAAATGTGTAATGTACTATCTACTTCAACATATTTTTGGAGTAATTATATCTTTTATGATTGCCTTTTTTCCTTTTGGTCATCATCTACATTCTTTCATAAAAAGGACCTATCTTCAGGGTAAAAGTGTGAAAATGCACAATTAAAATAAGTCTATTACTTTACTATTTGTTAATAACTGAGCACTTTCAGCAACAGACCTATCAGCTTGCTTTCCTGAAGTTTTAAAGACTAAGCAATGTGATAAGGTTTTTTGCAGTTTATGTGGTATGGAACAATTGGATTTATTTAATCTTATGTACAATAACATAGTGTGGAAATAAATGAGGAACGAAGGCATCAGTAATTAAAAGATGCTTTGTTTTCGTTTTATATGAAATGCCTCCATTCTATTTCCAAAAATAAAAACCCCTTCAAACACACAAGGAAAAAGACATACATACATACACAAAAAAGACGAAAGCCATGAGAATTATAAAGGTGTTCAAGTTAGTGCAAACAATAAATACCAACTCAAAACAAGCTTATTGCTGCAAGTGGACTAGCTATTAGGAAATTTGAACAGATATGTGCAGTACAAACATAAAATCTTCCAATAGACACATTTTTATAACTCTCAGAAAAGAGAAGATTTTTATAAAAACCAGGCCACAAAATTCATTAATTAATTAAGTTAAATAAATTAACAAACAATTTGAATTTACCCTCAGAAAGTCTATGAGAGTGAATTAGTAGGAAATCTATAAATATAATCATTACTTAACACTATGTTTTATCTAGGTTATATAAATTAAACAAGATATTGTATATAATAAAAGGCTAATTTGCAAATAGGCCTAATGGTGGAACAACTGAACAACCAAACAACTGGTTACTATGATGTGCACTGACCACCAGGGGGCATGCGCAGAACATGGCCAGCATTGGCCGTGGTGGGGTAGTGGAGCAGGTGAGCAGGGGCGTTAAACCAAGGTTGGGCACTGGTCACTGTCATTGGGGTGAGCCTCTGGTGGTTACTGAAAATCCTTTGCTCCCACACACCACGGTCCAACCTGGCGCTCATATATGTTGCTGGTGCCCTCCTTGCTTGCACCCACTACTGGCACTGGAGCTACCTCTCACACCCACTGCTTGTGCCGTGTGCTGGCCCTAGTCACTTGGCACTATCATCAAGTGTGAGCAGTTGTCGGCCCTGATAGTCCCTGAGGGCTTCTCCTCTTCCTCCTGCTCCTGAGGAATGATTGGGGCAGCAGCTGCCGCTCACACCAGCTGCTGGCACTGGCCTCAATAGCTCAGAACCTTCATCAGGTGTAAGCAGAGCCAGCAAACAGGGGACTGGGGGCCATGGCAGAAGGGACTGAGCAGGGGCATGAAGAATGGGCCGAGATCTGTTCCTATGCCTATTGCAGCCTTATGGCCCACCGTTCCTTTCAAGGTGCATAAATTTGTGCACTGGGCCCCTAGTGTTTTATATTTATGTATATCTATATAATCTATATCTATATCTACCTCTTCTCTTAGGGTTCACTCTGACTATCTATCTCATCTATGTCTTAGAAGAGCTCTAGGACAGCTGCCTATGAAGTCATCCCAGGTGCCTATTCTTGAGCATCAGGTCCATGTGAGTGGCATGTGGATCACTCCTCCTGACTAGCATGGTGGGATCAAGCAAGACTGGGTTGCCAGAATTGTAGTGATACACTAATTTTGCATGATTTTCACTCACATGGGACACAGAATGAATTCTGGGCTTTTGGTTACCTGTAGTTCAGCACCAGTCTTTGGGTTTAAGTATTGAGTAGCCATTGGCTCTTACATATCAGTCTACAGCATGGCAGTAGTCATTTTTTGTGATGTGTACTGGTTATCACCTGTACTTATGTTAATCAGGCAGCCTTTTTATGGGCTGTATGAGGCTCTCCACTAAAGATGTTGTGCTTGATGGCCATGAAAAGCCAACATACTGTTGCTGACAAGCCATAAATGGCATGTAAAGAAATTCTCAAAGATCTTGGTGCTCTATCTGAAGTGGTTTGCAGAATCCCAAATACAACATTCCCCACTAAGAGACTTGCACTTGAGCCAATGTGCTTCAGAAAATACCAACCATACTATTTACAACTTGTGTCCAGTCACTCCAGAACCACCTATTGCCAGTGACAGGCGAATGACACACTTTCAATGGTTCCAGTGTCATAACCATGTCCTCCAGCCAAATGAGCACCAGCAACACCTATTTGCTTTTCTACTAATTTGCCAGTCCATTCTGCTGCACATAGCAGGGAAGAGCCACATTCCTTCCTCCCATCCCTGTGGTGGCACCACATCCTAAGGTGTTTAAAAAAAACAAACCAAAAGGAACCACAACAAAAACACCTGACAAATAAGGGAAAAACAAGTAAACTAAAGCTATAGGGTGCAGAAGGGGGAAAGAGTGGTTATCCAGCCTAACCTGTAACCAGCAGTTTATACTTACCTCTTCCCAGAATGTTTAGGTAGTTATTGCACAATGCCAAGAGGCCCTTCTTATAGACTTCCTCTTTTGCTTTTAATTGATGTTGTGACATCATGCTCTTTTTGGTTGTTCTTAAGCAGTGCCAGGGGTGAGAGAACCATTTATTGCATGAGAGGACGGCTCATCTCACTCATCCCATAGCCACTCTTGCTGGTGGTGCTGTGTGGAAGACAGGAATGCAGTCCACATGGAAAGAAATCACATTCTAGAAATGCTGTAATTACAGCTAAACTGCTCAAAGGAGAACATAGAAGATATGTTGTTCTACATTTATGCCATAAATAGCTTAAAGGTAAATTGATCACCATCAGAAATAAAACAATCATCAGCTTTTACCTGCATACTCTGGATAAGACTTGGACTTGTGGTCATCATCAATAAAACACAGTAGCAATCTTTAAGAAGTGGCAAGAAGTATGTTGCAGCATCAAGAGTGGTGGTGTAACCAGAATTAAATAAATTGCATTGGGAGTTATAGAGTCAACAGATCTATCTTGTTTCAATACAAACAGACTCAACAGAACTACTGCATTGTGATTAGTAACAGGTTATTCCTTTTTCTTGAGGAAGCAGATATTAAACTAGCTAACAATGACACATTTGGCAATGAAGAAGAGAAAGGATGGTTCTTAAACATGACTAAAAATTGCCTCCTCATTTTGAACACTATTAAGAACCTCCAAAAGCTCTGATTGGACAGTAAATTTGTAATTACCTCTTATCTACCCATTATTCTGAATCATCTTTGATAAATTACTATACTCTGCATGAACTCATGAATTTTGTAATGCATTTTGAAGCTCTGCAAAAATATATTTTCCTTGAGTCCCACACATGAGAGGGGGGCCTTCAATGACAATATATTAATAAAAACATGATACCACTAGCCTGCCTGGTGTTCCTCAGTGGTTGAGCATCAACCTATACACTGGGAGGCCAAGGTTCAATTCCTAGTAGGGGCACATGCCTGGGTTGCAGGGCTCCGTAGAGGGTGTGTGGGAGGTAGTCAATCGATGATTCTATTGATGTTTATGTCTTTCCCTCTCCCTTTCTATCTGAAATTAATAAAAATGCATTTTTAAAAAGAGGTGATATGACTAAATCAATATTGAAAAGATACTTGAAAATTTTAATGTATTTCTTTAAAATGTAGTAAAAATTTAGTTGTGGGTATTTTCTTAACAAAATATGTGTTTCAATCTCAGAACTAACTCCATGATTGATGAAATAGTAGAACCTTTAGAATTAGACAAATCAGGAGTTGAGTCCAGTTTCTATCACTGACTAGTTTTTGGTTCCTGGAAATAGTTACTATTAAAGCCTTGGTTTCATTGTTGGTAAAATAAATAAGTCAGTGTAATCAATGTCAGGATTGTAGTGACAGTTAAGTAAAACATTACTTGCAATATGCTTAGCAATGTTCTTGGAATAGTAGAAGTTAATAAATAATTGTCTATTGAAACCACCATCACCCAAAATGAGAAACAACTTTACAAACAATGGATAGGATATTCATAAGAACCATAGGATATTAGTATATAAAGTTGTGAATAAGTTGTGGGATGCATATTATTGGATTTCAAAAGTAAATAAATATTATAAGACAGTTCTCTCCATTTTACTTTATGTATTTAATGAAATCCTAGTCCAAATTCCAAATTATATTTTAATTTAATAAAATTGCTACGATCTTCATATGGAAGAGTACATGTGCTATAAAATCTTTAAAATTTTAAGAAAAAGTAATGAGAAAAGGCTTTGTCTATCAAATATCCTATCTAATAAAAGAGTAATATGCAAATTGGCCATACCTCCACTACACTCACAAGCCATACCCACCAGCCAATCAGAAGGGAGTATACAATTAACCTAACCATGATGGCTATGGCCACAGAGAGAGCAGGAGCTTGGGTTTCCCTGGCGATGGAGGAAGCCAAGCTTCTGCAGCCCTGGCCTGCCTTGGCCTCCACTCAAGGCTACAAATTTTCAATGATAGAAGATAAAAAAATCCCAACAAAAATAGTTGCAGCCATGGAGTGAGCAGGAGGTTTGGCTCTGCTCAAGGCTACAAAAGTTTCAATTATAGGAGATAAATAAATCCCAGATACAAGAGTCTCCATAGGGGTTGCTGGAGGGCATGGCCGGACTGTAAACCACCACAGGCACCTCACCTGGCTGCCCCATGCCCCAAAGGAACCCCCACCTTGATCTGAAACACCCTTCAAGGCAAACCAACTGGCCCCCACCTATGCACCAGGCTTCTATCCTATCTAGTCCTATATAATATACAAATTGACCATCACTCCAACACACAAGATGGCTGCCCCCATGTGGTCAAAGATGCTCCCATGTAGACATAAGATGGCCATCACAAGATGGCCAGCAAGGGAGGGCAGTTGGGAGGGACCGGGCCTGCAGGGGAGGGCAGTTGGGGAAAACAGGCTGGCAGGGGACAGTTAGGAATCAATCAGGCTGGCAGGGGAGTGGTTAGTGTATGTCAAACTGGCAGGCAGAAGTGATTAGGGGCAATAAGGAAGGAAGGCAGGTGAGCAGTTGGGAGCTAGCAGTCCTGGATCCCAGAGGGATCCCAGATTGGAGAGGGTGCAGGCTGGGCTGAGGGACATACTCCCCCATGCACGAATTTTGTGCACTGGGCCTCTAGTGTAATTATATAATGCTTGAATAATTAAAACTGAGAAGTGCTTGCATAAAAATAAGCAGACTGATACTAAAACTAAGGGGCCTAGAAAAATTTTGAACTTATGTAGATGCTGATACACACACACACACACACACACACACACACACACACACATATATATATATATATATATATATATATATATATATATATATATAGGAAGTTAGAATCCCCAAATAATAAATATATAGACTATTCAACATACGATGTGGAAGAATTGAGTGTATAAGACTAAGTTATAATTTTCTGGTTGTTGTGGTTCAGTAGGTTGGAATGTCATCCCATATTTTGACAAGTTTCCAGTCAGGGCATATACCTAGGTTGAGAATTTGATCCCTGAGGAGGTGAGTATGGGAAGGCAACCAATGTTTCTCTCTTACATAAATGTTTCTTTCTCTCTCCCCTCTGCCCCCAGCCTTGTCCTCTCTCTAAAATCAATAAGCATGTCCTTGGGTGAGGATTAAAGACATTAATAGTAAGTAATTATTTAGAATGTATTAGCATACAATTATGTTCAAAAAAGTAATGGAAACATAGAGATTAATATATTGAGTACATTAAATTTTTGTTAAAATTGTACACTAAGCTTTAAAATCAGTACTCTCACTAATGCATAGAGCCTGGAACACAGTGTAAGATTGTTTAGAAGACAAGTGTTCAGTCTTATGAGTACCTTTTAGTTACTTATGACACATCCACATGATGGAGACTTTTTTTTGCTGCTATTGAAATAATCTTTTAAATGGCTTTTGATTATTTTGAAAATAATTCTAATATGATACAAAAATCTGAAGAGATCATAAATGCTTAATTATATGGGAAATTTTAAAAAAAGAAAACACATGAAATTTTAACAGAAGTTATCTTTGGGTGATTTAAATATTTTGTCTTTGTGTTTTATTCATTTACAGTAAACAATTTTTCAATTTATACTATAGTCAAGGTATATTTTCAGTTTATGAATCAATAATATGGGTCTGTAATGATAACAAAAAATTTATGAAGGGAAGATATTTTTAATTAAATGGTTAGAAGGTAGGAAATATTTATAGAAATTTTCATGTGTAAGTAACTATAGGGCTTGAAAATGGACTTTTTTTCCTAATAGATAGAAAGGATGAAGGGAAGTAAAAATGTAGTTCGTAGTTCCCTACTGGTGAGAATTAAACCAATAAATCACATGAGATTGTGGGTAATCATTGAAGCTGGCAAGAATAGAGCATATAGTATTAAACTTTAGACCCACATTTACTTCTGGGTCAAGGCTGACATATCAGTAAATGAAGTCTGGGGTATGAGCAGCATAAGAACACGATACATTTTTTGAAGTTAGGGTAAGGGAATATCCATGGAGAAACACTTCCGTTATGTAGTAGAGAGTTCTAGAGAGAGATAAGACTGAAGTTGTCATTAAATGTAGCCAAGTCCTTGATGTGAGGAATTTCAGTTCATTGTTGAGGACACAGATTGCAGAAGCATATGGAAGCAATTAGAGGAAAGTAAATGGAGACTGTGGGTACAAGCTGCATGTTTGCAGAGCTTGACTAGATAAAAGGAATAATATAGGATGAGATCTAAAAGAGGCACTGAGGACTCTGGTGTCTCCTTTCAGAGCTGAAGAAATATGAGCAGGAAAGACCAAAGGAGAAGACAAAATTGATGCTTCTCTAGTAGGGAGTAAGCGTGGGCGTACATGAGTGAAAGTAGGGTCTCATTTTGAGCGAATAGCAGGTTCTGCAACAAGGCTGAGAGGTTAGATTTCAGATAGGAAGATAACTTCTCTTCAGCTGAGATTAAGGGGAAGGAAGCTCTGTAGATACAAAAAATCATCAAGAGACAGGCAGCTGGGATGGGGGAGCAGTGTAATATGTGCGGGCAAGAAGCACTGGATCTGAAGACGAAACTGGCTCTTTTTAAATTAGATGCAGGACCTGAGGACATGCTCAGTGTTTATTGGGCTTATTAACCTTGCCAAGTCAGCTCTGTTTCTCCTTAAGTCAATGGGGATATGATACATTCCATATAATTTTCTAAATAATATAGTAAAATTCATTAAGTTTGGGAAAATCTCTTTAAAAGTCATAATGCCTTCTTATAAGTAGATGATAATTTTTACCATGAAATGTTGTGAGAATAGGGATAAATGAGTACAGATAAAAGTTATGTTTTCAGAAAAATGCACCATAAATTGCAGTGCAGGGTTTGTGGCCTAAGAGAATGGAAGCTGCTTAGCCAGCTGGTGACCCTGACAGGAGCTTGTTAAATTTCTCTAACCATTGCCCAACAAGCTTGCTTTCTGAGTATGATGCTATTGACAAGTGCCTCATATATTTAAGCTTACAGCTCTTCTTGTACACTATCTTCATTTACCAATGTAGATGATTTTATTGGCCCTTTTCTTTCAAAACCTCCCTGAGGCTTCTCCCATGGTGGCCTTTTAGATTTACAGTGATGGGCACTATGGAAATGTTTTAGAATCTAGATGCACAGTGGGTCCGTGGGAACAGAGAGATTCTCACGCACACACAAAAAAAAGCTCCATAAAATATCTACAGCCATTGTCTTAGGTTGCTCAGAGAAAATGCATTCATATTCATAATGTACTGTATAATTATGAGATCCTGATTTTCATATTTCCCAGTGTGCTTTTTCAGCTCTGTTGTATTACCAAATTAAAGGAGACAGCACAACTTTACAAAATTAGAATATTCTGTTTTGTGTGTTGCAGTTTGGCAGTACTCTATTTTTAATTTGCTCATCATTGATCCTAATAAAGACAAACTGTCACTGTAACCATTGCCTGGAATGCAATACATTAGTTTTATTGTCTCTGTAACAGCTGCTCATGTGTTGCTTCTTCTGTCATTCAATAATGATGTGTCCTTTTCTACATGCAGTGCCAGAAAAGCTGAGAGCTCACAGTACACCTCTCTGTACACTGGATTAAGTACAGGAAAATATAATTGAATGTGATCATTGTGTTTTTACTACTTAGTTCAAAAAAAGGGGACATATAGAAGGAAGTTACTTTATAATATGTGCTGAATAAGTGAAGAATAAATGTTGTTTTTACATTTTTACCACCTTTGTACGTTTTGCCTTTCACCTAATCTCTCTTGGCCTGGGTTTCCTCATGTAGAAATTGAGAATGATAGCAACTTTTTTACCTGTCTCTGTGAGGATCAAATGAGCAAACTTTGTTAAATTCATCTCTCCAGCAGAGATTCAAGGCTATCACTTACCTGAGCAATATTTACAATAGTGTCTTAAATCTCAATTAATGCATATGGAGCTTAATATTTCACCTTCATTATTTTAAAAAATATTTTGCCAAAAAAATGTTGCCTGTTTGCCTATGTCTGCAGGGTCTCCTGAGAGAGCCTAGCAATCTAGCCGAATCTCAGTTCAGGATGAGATAGCAAAGACTGCCACCAAGCTTAGATACAAAATAGGGCAAAGGAAAGATGATGAGGACAACAGTATGTTGTTAAAATGAAGTACAGGGGTTGCTTTCTTCCTTAGCCTCCTTTTCCCAAGATTTGTCTGCAGTGGTCAAATGTGCTGCTCAAACCTCCTTCTAGAGGGCAGCAATGCCTTGGAATTTTGCCAACATTCCCTTGTCTCTCTTTAAACCTAGTACAGTGACTCAGGTCTTCAAAGAAGCAAATCAAAGGAAATTATTGCATACTGATATTAGCAAAAGGTAATAGTCTACCCAAAGTTGGTAGAATGGGAAGGTTATTGGAGACCATCTATAAAGAAAACACCATAAAATTATACAGTTAAGAGAAACTAATATATCATAAAAGACTGTGCAAGAACCCCTCATTTCACTATTTAATATGTAGAATTCATTTTTACTATCACACATAATATATACTTTTTGTTATTAAAATTAAGGTTACTAAGGGTAAATGTCTTTAAAGGAAAAAAAAATTGAGACATGGGTTTTTAAGTACATGAGATTTAAAATCTGTTGGGGGAAAAAATAAAAACTTTCCCAAGAAGTGTAAATAAGTTTTAGAGGAAATGCACCTAACTCTGATGTGGGTTTTGTTGAATTTAGTTTGATTTTTTTTAGAGATATGTATTGAATTGATTATATTTATTTTGAATGAGGTTATGATTTTAGAAACCAACTCAAAGAACTGAACAGAAATGAGGACACAACTCTTGACTGGTCCTCTACTATTTGAGATAGTAGGCATTAGTAAATCTTGACACCAGATTATACATGATTTTTTTTTTATTCGAGCTGGCCACATTCAGTTAAAATTCTATTTATAAGGACCTTATTAAAAATGTTTGGAAATAATTTTTAAAATATAGTTTTATATTATGATCTCTTTCATCATTATCTGCTAGAAGTTGGTTTCAAACCCTAGGAGTAGGAGCTGAGTACTTCAGCCACAATGACTCATGTGTCTGGGATTATCCTCTAGGAGAAAGAAGGTGGCTCCAACAGTTGTTACTAAAAATTAACCCATAACATCTTTCCTTTTCTTACACCATCACTATCTGGGTGGAATGAGAAACACTATCACTTTACCTCTTGTTTTCAATCAAATCTTCCCTTCATGGTAATTTGTCCTGAATTTTTATATAATGACTAGGAGCCCAGCACTCAAAATGGTGCCACCCCACCCAACCACGTGTACCTCACCACACCCACCAGCTGCCAGCCATACTGTGATCAGAGCCTGTAGGCTGAGGGGGAAGGATTGAAAGGTGCTCCGTGCACGTCATGGTGACTGATTGTTTGGTCATTACAGCATGATGGCCATGGGCTTTTTATAATATAGACTAGAGGTCCAGTGTATGAATTTGTGCCTATTCAGAGAAAATTAATTAGAAGAAATACTTTAATATTGCTATTCTCCCTTTCTCTATGATAGAAGTGTCAACTAAATTCATGATCAACAATGACAGATAGAAACACTTATGTGCAATTGGCACCAGCAAGAACTTTATATTATTGCGCATGTGCAAGTCAACTTAGCTTTTTAAGATAAAGAACAAACTTGCATAATTAGACCTGGTTTCTGGTTTAGCTGGACTTTTTCCAGCCCAGTGAAGCACCCCAACTTCTCTTTCAGATAATATTAGCAATAAATATCAACATGAAGCTGATTATTATTGTAGATCATGCAGGGAGCACAAAGTGTAAAATACTTAACTGCAGAAATGTTTGACTATATTCTGTGCAGTGAGAAAACTGGAAGTCATTTTCAAGGCCCACCATTTCTTACTTCTTTTCAGTTGAGTCAAGTTTCTAAACTTTCTAAATCTCCATTTTCCAGCTAATGAAAAGAAAATAGGATTACACCCAGCCTCCTATCTACCTACTCCAGGACTTTTGTGAGGATAAAGTGAAATGAGACATGGGAAAACACTTCACAGACATTTGGTTACAGTGTAAAGTGTTTCCACCTGTGTTCATGGGCTGAAGAAACTCCAAGGAGGCTAGTTGCTAGGAAGAGGAAGGCAGGTGTTGCTATGTGACATCATTAACCTGATGGAGGGAAGGACACTTAGCGTATTAGCCATATATATATGGCTATATATATATATTTATATATATATATATATATATTAAAGCAGCAGTTGACAACTGGTGGTCTGTGTACCACTGGTGGGTCTGTGAGGCTCAAAAAGTTGGCAACCGCTGTACTAGAGGCCTGGTGCACGATATTTGTGCACTGAGGAGGTCCTTCAGCCTAGCCTGTGCCCCATGGTGGTCAGTGCACAGCATAGTGACCTAATCATTCTACTCTTCAGTCAATTTACATATTAGCCTTTATTATATAGGATAGATACTTCAGAATTATAAAAAAGTGAGGAGAAGGAAAAAAAGTTTGCCAACAGTTTTAACCTGTTCTGTAATGACCTCACTTATTATAACACTAAAGGCCTGGTGCATAAAATTCATGCACAGAGGGGGCTTCCTTCAGCTCAGCCTGCACCCACTCTAATTGGGGACCTCTCAGAGGATGTCCGACACCTGCAGTCAGACACCCCTCTCACAATCTGGCACGTCTGGCTCTTAACCACTCACTCGCTTACCTGCCTGATTGCTCCTAACCCCTCTGCCTGCTGCCTGATTTCCCCTAACATCTCTGCCTGCCTGCCTGAACAAGCCACCAACTGCTCTTCCCTGCTGGTTTGATCACCCCTAACTGCCTCTGCCTGCTTGATCACCCCTAATTGCTCTCCTCTGCGGACCTGCTCTTGTCCCCAATTGCCCTCTTCTGTTGGCCAATTTGGTTCTGATTGATTAATTTCTATGCCAGTCAGCATCAAAAGCTCTGCCTCCTAGGCAGCCATTGGCTCCTTACTTTCACCCAGATTTGGTTCTGATTGGTTGGTTTCTATGCCAGTCAGCATCTTTAGGCCTATCAACCATGCCTGATCAGAGTGGCAGCACTGTTCAGCAGCTCTGTGGAGGCCTGGAGAGAAATTGATGCCCAGCAGTTGGCCAGGCAGGGAGAGAAAGAGAGGCAAGTGCTGATCAATGGCTGCCATAGAGGCCTCTCTCTCTCCAGGCCTCTCTCCAGGACTGATCTGTAGCCCACTAGGCAGTTAGTGCTGGGTTGGAGCCCCAGCAGCAGCCCTAGTCAGTGCTGGGTCGCCTTGGCACTGACTTCTGGTCTGGTTGAGCCTTTAGTTGTAACTCATTTTGACCCTGGATTTTTATTATATAGATTAAAGAGAAATCTGGCTTGTCATTATTTTGCAGAATATATGGTACTGACATTTTCCCTTTCCCCAAAGGAGATAAAGTAATAGACCAAATGGGTAAAACTTTTTTCTGAGTTATATATAACTCAATTTTTTTTGTAAGTTTTTACTTTCACTCTTAATTATCAAATCTTAGTGCTATGAAAAAAATAGATTGCCACTAATCATATAATGAGATCTAATATTATTTACCTAGAAATATTCACTTTTTAACCGGTTGATTCACTTAACATTTGGCAAAATATGCAATTATTAACGGATGAATTTAAATATCCTTTTTTTTTTCTTTAACATTTCCTTGTCACTCATTTTAAAATATTTTATTTGGTATTGATGCAATGGGAGTGACACTTTAAAGATAAATTCAGAAATGCCCCTTTAGGATCAACCATTAGACATGAAATGTGAAATTCTGTCACACTGACATGAATGACTGCTGCTATAATCACAAGCTTCTCTTTTATTAGTTTTTTTTATTAATTAAATGTAAAGCCTACCATTGGCTTTATAAAAGTGCTCATCTGTTTTCCTTTAATTTCAAATATATTAAAAGTGAGTTTCTGTGTTAATTAAAATCTTAGAATTTATGGGGGTTTTAATTGCAAACAACATTTCAGTGGTGAACATGTAGATGAGAGGCCCAGTGCACAACATTCTTAGTTCTGTTTAGTAATAAACCTATTATTGAATAATGACAAGATATTTGAAGAAAAACATACCACTAACTACACTGTCTATGCTTAGCTTAAAACTTGTCTAGATAGAAGATAGGAAGATCTCCTTGGGGAGTTATAAACTTTTACACTGGCATCTGAAAATTTCACATTTACTTTGAAAATGTGAATGGGTTTAAAAATACTGTAAACATTAAAAAATTATCAGGATTAATCAATTTAATAGAAATATTTTGTTGTCATACTATGCAACTGTCATTTCTTCTATCTTTGAGTAAGATAGTTTATAAGATATAGGGTAAATAAGGTCCAAAAAGTCACTGGAAGTATCGCATTTTATTATTTATTATCTTAACCAGAGCCTGTTGAAAAAAAAAAAATAGGTCCTTTTTCTGTGGCGACCTGTAGCACAAGTATTTCTCAACTGGCATCTTTGCATGTTTCTCCTCTGGCATTGCTAGGATTTAGCCTTGTCACACCGGGCTTTTAAGGGGAGCTCTATCTTTGCAGCCCAGGCTATGTGTGACAAGATTAAATTGGCACACTTTACTTTATAGTTTTTGTGTTCCTGGCAGTGCTAGGCTTCCTGATACCTCTGAGAGAAGGCTCAGCTGTCACTCAGTGACCCATTAACACTACTGTTCCATCCTGCAGTGTCATTTTTCTCATTCTCATGGAGATAATGCTCCCTGGAGATCTCCGATACCTGAAGGAATGAAAGTGAACAGCAGAGACAAGCTAACTATCAAAGAGGGAGCAAACATCACAGAAGACCATGAATTTCAACAGAATTTTAAAATGAGTGAAGAAATGAAACTCATTACGATGAGTGGGTTGAGAAGGTGGGAGGCAGATGGAATTTTGAGATTATAACTTTTTAATAAGCTACTTTATCCTTCCTGCCTAACTATCAAAAGATGTGTCCAAAACAATACTTGCAACTTGATAAAGAGAAAGCAGCTGCTTTGAATATGTCCTAGGGCAATTTGGGTAAGAATTTATTTACAAACAGGGATTTTGTATCTTATTTGTATGCTTATTTACAAATAGGCAGTGGATATAAAACCGTATACATTAAGGTGAATTCCTTAACAGTCTAAATAGAACAGGATCTCTGGTCATGATTGATTTATTCAGGTACAAAAATCACCTTCCTAGTAAAAGCATAAAATGGAAACAGGATACGTGATCTTTGTAAACCTAGACTGGAGACTTCTTTTGTCCTGTGATTGAACTGTTAGCAGTTGCTTAAGCAAACACAGTATTGCTATCCTTCAGTCCAAACTATATATCTGATCAATCATTTTATAAAAAATTATAATGTTGACTTTTTAATGTTTACTATATAAAGATACATTAGTAAGAACATGCTTTTAATTTTCCAGACTAATACTGGTACTATTTAGATTGCTATAAAAGCAAAAGACAAAATCACCTGAATCTTGATATTTTCTAAGAAAACCTGTTAAAGACATAGGAAATGACTAAAAAAAAAATATTTTTTAAAGTAAATTGGTTAGAAATTAGGACTAAAATTGGCTGGACAGAATTCAGGATTATAAGAAAGATGCCATAAAAGAAAATGTTATATCCATCTGTTTCTCAGCCCTGCCTTCAATTTCCCCACACCAAGTAAAGCTTATTATTGGGTTTAGACTATTATTATTCTCAGGCTGGGGTTTGTACCTGCTTCACGGCCTTCCAGGTGAAAACAGGAGCTAGAAGCGAAAAGGATGAATGTGATGTATTCTGCTGGAGAACCAACTTTTCTTTAAAAAGTGTTTGTCTTTAAGTTAAGTATTTAAACTGCAAATCATTTGTAGATTTTTTTTTATATATATTAAACCTCATACGGCATATTTTCAAGTAGGCTAAAACCTTTCATGCCTATGTTTAAGGATTTTTTAAAAAGATGTCATAGAACTACCCATGAGAATATCTTCGGTTTGAACTGTCAGAACTCTGGTGTGCCTTAGAAACTGCATTTGTTCCTCTCTTCCACTGCTATACACGGTCAGGAAGCACTGCTATGTAGCATTTAGCATGGTGGAAAAAGGACTCAGACTATTATGGTGCAGCAAAGCCAATGGCCTTCATTGAGATCAGTGTGCAGTTCGGCCACCTCTTCCAGTAGGAGAAACAACCTTTATTCTTATTTTAATTTTTTTATTAATGTATTACATGTATATATATCTTCTCATTACCCCCCACACACACACTCCCATGCATTCCCTAAACGCCCCCCACCCCCAGTCTTGTGTCCATTGGTTACGCTTATATGCATGCATACAGGTCCATGGGTTGATCTCTTCATTCTTAATTTTACAGTGGGAAGAAGGCCCAGTAAAATTCCATCACTGCAGGCTGGGGGCCCGCGATCGGCCAGCGCACATGACGTAGGTGGGCCTCTGTCAGCAGCGAGGCCACTGTGTCGTCAGGCGCGCGCGAGGAGGAGGAGGAAGAGGAGGAGGAGGAGGGGGCTCTGGGCAGTTGGGAGGTGCCCCGCGCGGTGGTCTGCTGACCTCCATGAGGAAGATGCTCGCCGCGGCTGTGTCCCGCTTGTTGCCCCGGGTCGCCCCGAAGCCCGCCAGCAGAATGCTGGGGGCAGCCGGTAAGTCCTGCGGTCAGGCCACGTTTGACATTAAGAAATGCGAACTTTACCGCTTGGACGAAGGGCCCCCGGTCACGGCGGTGCTCACCCGGGAGGAGGGGCTCAAGTACTACAGGACCATGCAGATCGTCCGGCGCATGGAGCTGAAGGCGGACCAGCTGTACAAGCAGAAGTTCATCCGCGGCTTCTGCCACCTGTGCGACGGCCAGGAGGCGTGCTGCGTGGGCCTGGAGGCCGGGATCAACCCCACGGACCACGTCATCACCTCCTACCGCGCTCACGGCTTGTGCTACACCCGGGGCCTCTCGGTGCGCTCCATCCTGACGGAGCTGACGGGGCGCAGAGGCGGCTGTGCCAAGGGGAAGGGGGGCTCCATGCACATGTACGCCAAGTACTTCTACGGCGGCAACGGCATCGTGGGCGCCCAGGGGCCGCTGGGGGCGGGCATCGCCCTGGCCTGCAAGTACAAGGGCAACGACGAGATCTGCCTGACCCTGTACGGGGACGGCGCTGCCAACCAGGGTCAGATCGCCGAGGCTTTCAACATGGCCAGCCTGTGGAAGCTGCCGTGCGTCTTCATCTGCGAGAACAACCAGTACGGCATGGGCACGGCCACCGAGCGGGCCGCCGCCAGCACCAGCTACTACAAGCGGGGCCACTTCATCCCGGGGCTCCGCGTGGACGGCATGGACGTGCTCTGCGTGCGGGAGGCCACCAAGTTCGCGGCGGCCCACTGCCGGTCCGGGAAGGGGCCCATCGTGATGGAGCTGCAGACCTACCGCTACCACGGGCACAGCATGAGCGACCCCGGGGTCAGCTACCGCTCGCGGGAGGAGGTGCAGAGCGTGCGCAGCAAGAGCGACCCCATCATGCTGCTGCGGGACAAGATGGTCCACAGCCAGCTGGCCTCGGTGGAGGAGCTGAAGGAGATCGACGCGGACGTGCGGAAGGAAGTGGAGGACGCGGCGCAGTTCGCCACCACGGACCCCGAGCCTCCGCTGGAAGAAATCGCCCACCACATCTACTGCGACAGCCCGCCCTTCGAGGTCCGGGGCGCCAACCAGTGGATCAAGTATAAGTCCGTCAGTTAAAGGGAGGCCGGCCGCGGGCGTATTTTTTTTAGTCCCTCCGGGGGGAACCTGCGCGGTCGACTTGGAAGAAGGTGTGGGCCCCGTTTTGCTAAGGAAGAATTAATAAAGTTCCAGAAGACAGACGAACGTCTTGTGTGTGTGTGTGCTTCGTGGACAGAAACGGGAGACCCTTCCGAATCCCCTGTTCAAGGGAGATTTGAGAGAGAGAGAGAGAGCGGTGAAAAGCGTGCACCCGGTGGGAAGGGATGTCTCATCCCCTCGTACGGCGTTGCGCTACAAGACACCCTGGCGTTGGTCACTTAGTGGTTTAAACGATACCCTGAAGCACATGGAAGTCTTCAAGAGCTTATCTGAGCATGCATACATGGGTGAGCATCGAGCGGTGCCAAACCAGAGGAGGGTAGAGAAGCCATCCTCCCGCAGGAGCTAGGGGAGAGGGTCTTCTAAAGAAGCAAAACAAGGAGGCCACTGGGTTGGGGTCACCGCTTAAGCACTGTGGTATTGAGAAAAGCCTAGTGGCCCAGGGTTTCTGATGGGTTGGTTGTTCCTGAGTTTCATTTCCCCAAGTTTTAGTGCAATGACTCTGGCTTAGGCTTTAGGTTTGATTTGCAAAGGCTACGGAGGCATTAAGGCCACCTTAGTCTGATAGCCACCGTGTCTAATTATTTATACAGGGTGGACATCTTAAGAGAGCATTTTAAATTTATAGAAGTCTATAATAGGAAAAACGGAAAAACACACAAGTATTTAACTTCCCAAGTTGGTCGTTGTCATAGTTCTGTTTGATTTAGCTTTATGTTTTTTTAGTAAGTACTCTTATCCAGGGACTTGTGAGTAAAATCACTATCCTGAGCTAGAGAGGTAATTTCAAGCCACACCAAGGAATCAGGACAATTTACTGCGATGCATCTTAGAGTCATTTACTTGAATTAACCGTTAATACTACCTACTATAACAACATATGCCTGTGAGCATACACATGCATGGATCTTCAATACTAATGTTGAAACCAGTTAACAAACTATTTCCCAATAAAACATAATATACCACAGGGCAGCGGGACATAAGAGATGGACATTTTTCATGGTGTATTTTATTGCAATATTTTTAGTATTAACAACTTAAAGAAAAAATATAAAGTAAAATCGAGGAGGGGGGATGGAACTGCGTTTTGCTTTAACCTTTAAGTTAAAGCTACTCTATTTTGTAGCCTGTGTTTACTATTATTTGTTGCATAAAGAACTGTCTTGGTAAGTTTCAGACGGAAAAATGAATGGGCAGATATGGTAACTTCAAAGAAACTAAGCAGAGGAGACGATGTTGATAAAAAGTTGGAAATAAAATATGTATTGGCAAGAACTAAACATTCACAGAAAAACTTTTATCAAAGGAAAAGCTCACTCGGATTAAATAAGTGTAATTTTCCCTACAGGCCAATACCATGTCAATTAGCAAGTCACGACTTTGTGAAAGCATTTTTTTCTTATGGTTATATTTGACTAATGACCTAAAATCCTATTGAGCATGATGTTGGGCATATCTTCCTCCTCTGAGATAGACTTACTAAAGTTGGAAATCAAAATTTGTCTGTGATTTAAGAAACAGTTTACAAAAAACACTGAAACGTTTTTAAAGGTTAAATCCCATCACCAGTAAAAACAGTTGTAACTATGCATGGTAATAATGAATGTTAACTTATTTCAGTGATCATTTTGGAATATACACATATAGCAAATTGCTATGTTCACCTTTAATATTACATTATATATTAATTTAACTTTAAAATGTTAATTCTTGCCGAAACCAGTTTGGCTCAGTTGATAGAGCATCGGCCTGTGGACTGAGAGGTCCCAGGTTCAATTCCAGTCAAGAGCATGTATCTTGGTTGCGGACACATCCCCAGTAGGTGGTGTGCAGGAGGCAGCTGATCAATGTCTCTCTCTCTCATAGATGTTTCTAGATCTCTATCCCTCTCCCTTTCTCTCTGTAAAAAATCAATAAAAACATATTTAAAATAAAATAAAATAAAATAAAACATTACGTCTTTTCTTTATTGTATCAACTTCTACAAATAAAAGCTAGATACTTTCTAATATAAATCAAATTTTAGAATTCTGTGAGTGCATGAGCATGTGTGTACATATATGTACAGGCTTAATCTCCATAATTTCCCCAAATAGGTTTAAGCAAGTAAGATAACCTTAACATTCTGAAGTGAAAAAACAGAGATAAGCATTGGTTTGTTATAAATCACTGAAATTACTAATGTGTTTTGATGAATAATATTTAGCTTTGAGTTACCTAGATTTGATTCTTTACATTAGAAACAAAACATTTTATTGTAGTCAAAATAATCTCATTCTTTGACAAGGATTCTTCTACATTTTATTTATTTGGACATATAGTTTCATAAACCTGCAAGTGGAAGATAAACTGTTAATTAAAGTTATTTTCTCTACAGAAATCATTTAAAAAGTTTGTTTATATTATGGATTCTTTTAATATCAGTACAACTTAAGGTGTAAATAATTGATTACAAAAGAAACTATCACTAAACCAAGATGCATAGATAATTCATTTCAGGAAATAAAATCTAATTTTTGCCATATTAGAGAAGTAGAGTATACTTGTCACAATCCATAATAATAAAAGCATAATATGCTAATTAGAGCAGACGAACAACCTTCTGGACGACCTTCCAGATGAAGCTGCAGCGGTAGGGCCGAGGCAGAGGCCAAGACCCTTGGATGAATTTCATGCATCAGGCCTCTAGTATACAATCCCATTAAAGCATGGAGTATAAAATCCCATTAAAGCATGGAGTTTTCAATGTTTTCTGTATTAAATGATGTCCAGGCTTTTGTATGTACATTCAGAAAATATAGTCTTATTGCTGGTTGTACACCGCTCTGTAATGATGCAAAACAAAACAAAAACTGAAAGAAGCAAGTACCAAAACAGAAACGCTGTTGTTTTTTCCACTCAGATCAATGTTACTAACAGTGTTATCAAGCTGTAATTTAAAGAGGTATAGAAATATAGCAATTGACTATTTCTTGCCTACTGTGCTACTCAGGCTATTTTATCCAAATATTAGTAGACCTAATAAGTCATGATGGTCATAAGAATTCCACTGTTAAAATAATGCTAGGAGATCTGAGAAAGAAAGGTTCCTATTACACTAATTTTTGTGAAACTCTATAAAGGTAAAGGATTGTGTGCATAGCTGTAATGGAATGAGAAAGAAAGGAGGTCAAGAAATTGTCCAAAGAGACTATTTAGACATTAGAATTATGTTTATTTTTTTAAAATAGATTTGTCTGCCAATTTGGTACACAAAAACAGAGCAGATGGTGGTGAAAATTAATCTAATTTATTTGTGATAAAGAGCTAGTTTTAAAAATGATATATAAAACACATACCATAAAATTTACCCCTTTAAAGTGTACAATTTAGTAGATATTAGTGTACATAATATTGTGTAACCATTTCTGCTGATTTCAGAACATTTTCATTATCTCAAAGAGAAAACTTTTACCATTATCAGTCACTTCCCATTTCTCCTATCTTTCCATCTTCTGGAAAATATGAATCTATTTTCTGTCTCTGAATCTGCCTATTCTGGAAATTTCACATAAATCATATATGTGCTCTTTGTGTCTGTCTCCTTTCACTTTGATGTTTGCAAGTTTTGCTGTAAGATACTTCAGTGCTATATTCTTTTTTAATGGCTGGAGAACACTCAATTTTATTTATCCATTTATTCACTTGATGGATATTTGAACCTTTTTCAATTTTTGGGAACTAAAAACAATAAAGCTAATATTGATAAGAAAAAGTTCAGTCCTTTGCTTATAAACACAAAGATGAAATAAATTTTAAAGGTACCAGGCAAAGGTAAGCATTTCTTTTTTCTTTAAAGGTTTTTTTAAAATTTATTTTTAACGTATTTTTATTTATTTCAGAGAGGAAGAGAGAGAAACATCAATAATGAGAGAGAATCATTGATAGGCTGCCTCCTGAATGCCCCCATTGAAGATCGAGCCCGTAGCCTGGGCATGTACCCTTGACCAGAACTGAACCCTTCAGTCCTCAGGCTGATGCTCTATCTAATAAGCGAAACTGGCTAGGCCCCCAATAGAATTTCTTAAACAATTTTTTTATATATATTTTATTGATTTTTTACAGAGAGGAAGGGAGAGGAATAGAGAGTTAGAAACATCCATGAGAGAGAGACATGGATCAGCTACCTCCTGCACGCCCACCACTGGAGTTGTGCCCGCAACCCAGGTATGTGCCCCCGGCTGGAATCGAACCTGGGACCGCTCAGTCCACAGGCCGCCGCTCTATCCACTGAGCCAAACAGGTCTTGGCTATAATTTCTTACAATACAATCTCAATTAGATAAAACAACTTGAAGACAAGTGTTAAAATATTCTACTGTTGTAATTGAATTTCTATTTTTAATAGACTTTAACTTTTAGAAAAAATTTATTTTTATCAAAAATATGGGAATACATGAACAGAATTCCTATATGCCCTGCACCAAGGCTCCCTGATTATTAGCATCTTAGAGTACTATGTGAGAAGAAAGGATTAATCCCACCTGGCCTAGGTTGCTAAAACCAAAGAAGGCTTGTCTTCACACTCCAAGGAGATGATTTCTGAACCCTTGGAGTATTCTGCCCAATGAGAGTGTTTTTGTATGTCTGAGACTTGAGCCATGCTGTACTAATTTGTCCAGAGAAGTTTATCTTATGTTTCCATGTTACTCCACTCAGAGGAGATATCTGGAAGCCTGATTTCTCTTGGACTTTTCTCCATTAGTCTTTACCCTTTTCTGATTTTGCTCTCTTTCTTTTTACTGTAACAACAATAATCACAACAACCATAATAAAATTCAAGTTTGATTTTATAGAACAATAACATATGTAAAAGAGGAGTCCTAGAAATATTAAATGACTAATTCAGGCTCACACAGTGAGTAATAATAACAGCTATTAATCAGAGCTACTGTTCTTTTCTGCTAGGTTGCTTCTGAGTGTGAGACAATATAGCTTAGTACTTAATATACATCATTTTATACAATATTTGAAATAGCCACATAATGTGAGCATTTTAATCTTAACTTTACGAAAGAGGAAATTGAGGCTCCAGTTCATTGTTTAAGATTGCATAATTTATAAATGGTAGATCTAAGTTTCAAAGTCCATATTTTGAAAATTGCTTTTTATTGTATTGCTTTCTTATCATTGCTTCTTGTAACACTCAACCATGTATTAGGTGACAAAGTATGTTAAGAAATGAATGAATGGAACTGAACTAGAACCAAGGAATTTTATCAATTACTTCACTATAAACTGAATTCAGATTTTCAGGTTCCGAATAGAAAGACAAACTAAAATTGAGAGAAAAATGGACACAGAGTATAGGAAATACCTGAAATGAAAGATAGCCAAAAATTCTGTGATATTCCTTCCACTGAGAGTGGGATTGATGTTCCTTCCCTTTGAACCTGGTGGGCCTGTGTCTCCTCTGATCATTAGGAGGCAGCAGATATGATGCTGTGCAGTTGCAGGACTCAAGATATAAGAACAAGGCAGGTTTTGCTTCACATGTCTTGGATCCTTATCTCTGGGAGTTGTGATTCTCCATTTGAGAAGTCCAAGTATATCAAGAACCCGCTGCTAGAAAGTATATGGTCACCAGTTGCAGCTGACTCAGTCTTCTTTCTAGCCTAAGACAATAGATGTGTGAGTGAAGGCCATCTTGGGCCCTCCAGAAAGCCCATTGCTCACTGGAAGCTAACAAGGGACCACAATGTCTTGAGGAAAAGAACAGTCATTAGCTAAACTGCCCAGATTCTCAGTGTAAAAATCACAAGAAAAACAAAAAGATGGGATTTAAGAATCTAATTGTTGAGATACTTTGCTACATAGCAATAAATAATGAGAATAGGAAGTGGCATTAAACTTAACAGAAATGAGAATTACATTCTAGGCCAAGATTGTCATAACAGGTGAAGTGTAGTAAACAAAGTCAGAAGCAGAAAGCTTATATTAATGCAAAGGTTCACAATTTAGAAATTTCAAGGGGAAGAAATGAGTCTTCAATTAAAATAAGAAAACCCATGAATAAAACTACCACTGTTGAATATATATTTTTCCATAATCTGAAGCTGGTTTCATATTAACGTAAGTACCGTAAACATTATGTAGTCAGGTTTTTATGGTAAAATGTTGTCAACCATAGATCAAGAAATATACTGCAGATTATATCTGCAATTTTCCCGACAGAGGCTTTTCTTTAGTGTTGGAAGTTCTTTGGATTGGTAAATATCAAACTTTGCTGAGTTGAAGCCAGCACTTGAAATGCTAAGGCTGTATGTGATCTCCTTGGGAGATCACAGCTCTTCATGAGCAATCTACCCAAGTAGTAAAGAGGAACCTAGGCAGCCAAGCACTCAGTTAACAAAACCTGAGAGGCAAAGCTGGAATGAAGTCAGGAACAGAGCCAAATTGGATATAGATAGTAAAAAGAAAAAAGATAGAACCAGAAGCCAAGAGAATAAGGTGGAAGTTATCCTATATCATAAAAGCCTCATGCAACGCCCTCTTGTGATATGGCTGCCACAAGATGGCTGCCACAAGATGGCCACCATAAGATGGCCACGCATACAGTGAAGATAGAGCCTGGCAGTCACTCTTCATGGTGAGGCCTGGGGGATCCTGTAGCTCTGTGGGGTGTGGAGGAGGCTGGTCTTAGGGTCTCTGCCACCTCACACAGAGGAAGCAGATTCCAGTGGAGGAGGCAGGTCATGGCAGGGGAGGGCAGTTGTGGGCAACCAGGCCAGTAAGAGATGGCAGTTGTGGGTGATCAGGCCAGAAGGGGAAGGCAGTTGGGGGCAATCAGGCTAGCAGGGGAGCAGTTAGGCATCAATCAGGCCAGCATGGGAGCAGTTAGGGGGCTATCGGGCTGGCAGACAGAAGCAGTTAGAGGCAATCAGGCAGGTGAGTGGTTAGGAGCCAGCAGTCCTGGATTGTGAGATCGGGCAGTTGGACATGCCCCAAAGGGTCCCAGATTAGAGAGGGTGCTGGCCAGGCTGAGGAAACCCCACGCCCCTGTGCATGAATTTTATGCAACAGGCCTCTAGGAACAAATAAGGACAAAGGGAACTCAAAATAGTAGGCTGCCATGTTAGTGACTTTTGTGTTATCACAGAAGTCAATACCTATTGGATGAATTGAATCAGTGATATCTCATGTATTGACAGTCCCTTTAGAAGCTAATATTTCCTGTCAGTACCACTTTATTTTAAAGCAATCTAGCACTTATGTGACATGGAAATAAATTAGAGTCTGAACTTTTGGTGTTACTTAAACCTGAGTTCAAATCATAGCCCTGACATCTATGATAAATGGAATTATGAGAAAATGACTTTACTCTGTATCTTGTTGATGCATATGACTGTGTAAAAGTTAAATGGAGTTATTGTAGCTTAGTTCTAGGTACACCCAAGATAATCAATAAATAGAAATTTCTGGTAAATGGGAAGAAAGAGCTATTCACTGAAGACAAAATTTTGAAGAGACTACTTTTTCCTCATATGAAAACAATAAAAAATATTCAATTTTATGTAAATAGATAGGTGCAAGGATTGCAGTGATCATAAGTATATTGTGAGATCAGGCCTAACCCGGCAGTTGGACCAGTTGGACATCCGCTAAGGGGTCTCATACTCTTGACAGAGTATGAGAAAATAAAAGGTGGCTGAATTTGCTGAATTTGTGAAAATGTATTCCACATTCAGCCTCATATATCCAGCATTAGACACAGAAAATAATTATGAAGGACAATCAAGTTTGGATAGTAATGGAACTGCCCAGGTTGCAACTAAAATTGATTCAGAATTGATCTGTAAACTACAGTAAAGAATGTAGAAATTGTTTAGATATTACTAAGGTAGAATTAGGGCTGGGAAATACAGATTTTGCCATTCTATTATAATACAGTCTAGAGGCCCCGTACATGAAATTCATGCATGGGCATGTGTGTCCCTCAGCGCAGCCTGCACCCTCTCCAATCTGGGATCCCCAAGGGATATCCGACTGCCCATAGTTAGTTGGACATCCCTCTCACAATCTAGGACTTTTGGCTCCTAAGTGCTTACCTGCCTGCCTTTGTGATTGCCCCTAACCACTTCTACCTGCCAGCCTGATCATCCCATAACCACTCCACTGCCAGAATGAGTGATACCTAACTATTCTCCTGCCAGCCTATTTTCCCTTAACTGACCTCCCCTGCATGCCTGGTCACCCCTAACTGCCCTCCACTGTAAACCTGGTCACCCCTAAATACCCTCCCTTTCAGGTCTGGTCCCCCACAACTGCCCTTCTCTGCAAGCCCAGTAACCTCCATCTTCCCACCTCTGCCAGCCTGGTCACCCCTAATTGCCCTCCCCTGCAGGCTTGATTGCATCCAACAGCTCTCCCTTGCAGGCCTGGTCCCTCCCAACTGACTTCCCCTGCTGACCTGATTGCTCATAATGGCCCTCCTTTACAGACCTGGTCCCTCCTAACTACCCTGCTCTGCTATCCATCTTGTCTACATGGGGCAACCATCTTTGATCAGCTGTCTTGTTTTGGAGTGATAGTCAATTTGCATATTACCATTTGATTAGATAGGATAGAGGCCTTTGCATGGGTGGGGCCAGCTGGTTTTCCCTAAAGGGTGTCTTGGATCAGGGTGGGTGTTCCCTTGGGGCATGGGGCAGCCTGGGCAAAAGGCCTGTGGTGATTTGCAGGCCAGCCAAGTCCCCTGGTGATCCAAGTGGAGGCCCTGGTATCTGGGGTTTATTTATCTTCTATCATTGAAACTTTGTAGCCTTAAGTGTAGGCCTGGGCCTTCCAGGGTGTGCAGAAAGCTTGACTTCCTCCATTGCCAGGGAAACCCAAGCCTCTTGCTCACTCTGTGGCTACAGCCATCTTGGTTGAGTTAATTTTCATACTTGCTTCTGATTATGGCTGGTGGGAATAGCTTATGGGTGTAGTGCAGTGATGGTTAATTTGCATATTATTATTTTATTAGATAAGATGACTGTAGATAATCTTAATTCCAGCAATTCATTCAAAATTAGTCCCACCTCTCCTATTGAAGAATTCTTTTTTAAAGATTGCTCCTGAATATTAATAAAAGCAATGGTTTGATGAAGCTTGAAACAAAAATTTAAACCCCAACTCTGCATTCACTCAGTATTATAATTCTGTCTTATTGACTTAAGTCATGTTTGTCTGATTCATGAGGCTGATCTTTGCAGCAAAGAGCAAAGATAAGAGGTCTCTGTACTGGAACTTGATAAAGAGAGATGGAAATTTTCTGTTGAGGTTATGCACAGAAAAGAACACAATCAAATTAGGAAACACTGAAGAGCAACAAAGACAGTTCATACAATGCTTTCCTTTTGACAAGCCAATAAATACTCAAACTGAATAATTTACCAAAAGAAAAAGAACCCACTCAAACCTCATGACCTTTTGAACAATGAGAGGAGATCAATTTTCCACAACTGTTCTATTAGAAGGCAGCTTTCCAGGCTTTGTGTTATTTCAGCAGTCATACGCTAGAATTGTTAAAGGGAGAGATCATTGCCATTGTCATTTCTGTGTCCTGCTATAGTTTATTGCTTCTTTTTTTAAAAAAAAGCAAAAAACTGTCACATGAGGTAGCACTTTGCAAAAAAAAGAAAGAAAGAAAGAAAGAAAGATAAAGTAGAAGGAAGCAATTATTTTAATAATATTTCTGGTGAGTTTGAGCTATTAGATTTCAGTGGAACACTTTATCTGCACATTACTAGAGTGATACTGTCACTTTAGAAAGTACTATATAATTTGCTTCCATTAGAGACTCAGGGTAACTTGCCAACAATACCCAGAGAATTTCTCCATCACGACCCACATGGTCTATAGTGCTGCAGAGTGCACAGCTCATCACTTTTTTTGGGGTATATCTAGGTTCCAAGAATTGAAGAGCTTTCTCATTCACTGGTATCTTGTAAATTTCTACAGCTGCCATCAGACAGAAAGCTATAGAAGTCATATGGAATATCACATACTATATTTTGAAACCAAAGAACTACAGTTTACTACCAGAATGAAAGCATATTATGAACTCAGTTCTTGGAGAGGTAGCACATTTCTTGTGATTTAAATTTTCTTAAAATTCCTTTGTCTGTTCTTTATACTTTAGTCATCATTTTTATCCAGTGATTTCTGAAACTCACTAAGCATTGCTCTTATTGTATTACACAGGTTATCAATGAAAAATGTAAATGTCACCAGGCTTATAAATTGAGTTTACTGCCTATGTAGTATAGGGATGAATTGCTAAGAGTGTGACTTACCTATCCATATTATCTGGACTAGTATTCACTTTGTACTATCCCATTTTCTAATAACTCTATAACATTTTATTTTGTCAAAATTTAGTATGAAACAACATATGTGATGAAAATTTTATTAGTGGGAAACCTTTTAAGTCTCTAAAATCTATGAGCCTTACATATATTATTTAATTTAGGAAGAAATTTGTCCTATGTACAATAAGCTTTACATGTGTGTAAATGTTTCCTTTTAGAATAAATTTGCTCTTTTTATTCCTTAATAAGGACTTTATTTTTGTGTTAACCAAAAATATTAAGAAGCAGGTGGTAATATTTTGTAAAGTGAAATGAGCAAGAGTGGAAACACTATATTTATTAACATCATTCCTAAATATTCTCTAATAAACAGCATTAAACTACTTACTATTCACCATGAGAGTATAAAAAGCACATTGGAGCTTCAAAATCAATGACATGTTGCCCTCTATCCAATGCTTCTCTTTGGCAAAGAGAAAAGAATCCACTTCTCAAACTCAGCATGCCATTTTTTAATTCACACTTAAATTTCCACTTGAGGAGGCAAGCCAAAACAAACTCATCCTCCCTGAGATGCACCCTGGGAATAAGTGCCCTCCCAACTTTAATAATTATCTGACAACAGTCTTTCTCCCACTCCCCTTTTCCATCTGAATAGCAGTTGCTTATTAAGACCTAGTTGTTTTCTACTCCTCTATTTGCATAATTCACAGATGTCAACCTGCTGGCTCTCTTTGTCCCATAGAATGATAGTCTTTGTTTGCTGAGTAAATTGTTCTTTCTTTGCAGCTAAAATGAGGGATATACTGTGTAAAAGTTGTAAGAAGGAACAATTGTCAGCATTTAAATTGATAGATATTACATGTGTTAGTTAATCATGTCCTGTTTCAATAATTCCTCTTCTTGTATAAAATAAATTATGTGCATGCCTAAAAAAGAGTATGTGTATTTAGGGAATCTTTATTTAAACATAGGAAAAGTTAAAGATATGTAAATAGCAATATATCACATGATTCTTTAAATACCATCCTTAAAAACATATTACAGTACTGTCCATGGAAGTGTAATACATAGTTATCAGAGCTTGGTAATAAAAATGAGAAATTATGGCTTCATACCCACACAAAATAACTTCTCAACACTTTAAGTAAAGTGTTTTCTCCAAATGATATTATATGCAACTTAGCTTAACTCTGCAAATATCACATATTTTTAATACAAATGTTTCAGTATTTTCTTTATCTAAATTAGTAAGAAGGCATTTTCAGAAGAAATTGATATATGAGCTCATAGTAGTATAAATAAAAGAGGCACATGTTTGGATAAATAGGGTCTGAAAGACAATAAATATAATTGTGTTGTACAGTAGTAGCAGAATTGAGTGAAAAACACTTCTGATCAGGATATTTATCTACAATAGCATTTGGGAAGCAAAATATTTGGGCTCCAATAAGGTAGTAAAATTAGATTTACAAATATTTAATTCAATTGGGATCTTTCTGAAGTTTGTGTGTGTGTGTGTGTGTGTGTTTGTGTGTGTGTGTGTGTGTGTGTGTGTGTGTGTGTGTGTGTGTGTGTGTATTATTGATTTTTTACAGAGAGGAAGGGAGAGGGATAGAATTAGAAACATAGATGAGAGAGAGACATTGATCAGCTGCCTCTTGCATGCTCCCTACTAGGGATGTGCCTGCAACCAAGGTACATGCCCTTGACCAGAATTGAACCTGGAAACTTTTAGTCCACAGAACGACACTCTATCCACTGAGCCAAACCGGTTTTGGCCTGAAGTTTTATTGCATTAAAACTTTTCTCTTTTCTTTCAAAATAGTCATATTTACTATAGATTGGTTCATCCAGCAGTTAAGTGCAGGCAAAATTCATTGCATTTGCTTATCTTTATTGCTATTTTGGATGAGGATTCTTGGAAGTGTAAGTTGATGTTAACAGCCATAATTTTTTAAATATCCTATCTAATAAAGAGTAATATGCAAAATGGCCATACCTCTGCTACACCCACAAGCTATGCCCACTAGCCAATCAGGAGCGAGTATGCAAATTAACCCAACAAAGTTGGTTGCAGGCAGGAAGCAAACAGAAGTCTTGGGTTTCCTCAACAATAGAGAAAGCCAAGCTTCCCACACACGCTGGCCGGCCCTGAACTCCACTCAAGGCTACAAAGTTTCTATTATAGAAGATAAATCAATCCCAACAAAAATGGCTGCAGCCACAGAGCAAGCAGGAGACTTGGGTTTTTCCAGCAATGGAGGAAGCCAAGCTTCTTGGCCTGCCCTGGCCTCTGCTAAGGGCTACAAAGTTTCAATTAGAGAAGATAAATAAATCCCAGATACTAGGGCCTCTGCTTGGGTTGCTGGGGGATTTGGCTGGCCTACAAAATACCACAGGCCTCTTGCCCAGGCTTTCCCTCACCCCAAGGGAACTCCCAACCTGATCTAGGACACCCTTCAGGGCAAACCAGCCAGCCCCCATTCCGTGCACCAGACTTCCATGCTATCTAATAAAAGAGTAATATGCAAATGACTATCACTCCAGCACACAAGATGGCTGCCCCAATGTGGACACAAGATGGCCACCACAAGATGGCCAGCAGGGAATGGTAGTTGAGAGAGACCAGGTCTGCAAAGGAGGGCAGTTGTGGGTGATCAGACCAGCAGGGAAGGGCAGTTGAGAAGGACCAGGCCTGCAAGGGAGGAAAGTTGAGGTGATCAAGCCTACAGGGAAGGGCAGTTAGTGGTGACCAGGCTGGCAAAAGAAGGGAAATTGGGGGCCACTGGGCCTGCAGGGAAGGGCAGTTGGGGGAACCTAGGTTTGCAGGGAAGAGCAGTTGGAGGTGGAGGCAGGCCTGCAGGGGAGGCAGTTAAGGGTAACCCAGGCCTTCAGGGGAAGGCAGTTAGGGGCAATCAGGCTGGCAGGGCAGCAGTTAGGCATCAATCATGCTGGCAGGGGAGTGGATAGAGAGTGATCAGGCTGGCAGGCAGAAGTGGTTAGGGGCAATCATGAAGGCAGGCAGGTGAGCAGTTGAGTGCCAGAAGTCCTAGATCATGAGAGGGATCCCAGGTTGGAGAGGGTGCAGGCTGGGCTGAGGGACACACACCCTCATGCACAAATGTCAATGCACTGAGCCTTTAGTAATTAAATAATAGTGAACATAAAATTTTAATTGTAAAGTCAGCTTCTTTGGCCAGGATTCAGAATAAGCTTAATTTATTTTTTAGAAGAAATCATTTTTTTAAGGGTCAGAAAATTTGACTTGAATTTCTATCTTAAAAATGGGGTCTTTGATGGTAAAAACTTGCAATCAATTTTATGGTTTCCATTTTTCATATGCAAGATGCCATATATAGGATGCAAACTAATCACTATGTAGCATTATCTTTTCATTTTATATATGTCAGTTTCTTTTTTGTGCAAATTAAACAAAAACTAGGGTTCATATCACTCAATTATGATTGTGCAGGATTGGACTATCTGTGTTTCCTCAAGAAAACTTTCCTGATATCTGTCCTATGATTAGCCAGTTTATGATTTGCATGAACTTCTAGGATCTTATACTGAAGGCATGTAGTTTTGAACCAAAGTATCTGAGGTAATTGTAGAAAGAAATGAGAAAAGTTATACACTGCTTAGTGGACATAGGGTAAAAAATGCAGTTGGTTAGACTATATCTAATCTTTGCTTTCCCCAATTTAACTACGAATGAACCAAATTTAATTATAATAAATGTTATGTGAAATCCAAATATAGCAAGCTTGCTCATTATCCTCAGCACAGAACACATGGTAAATGTTCCATAAATAAAGAAAATATATATTTTTACTAAAATACGAAGAAAAATTGAATATGTAGGTTAGAAAAAGAGAAAATGAGACATTACTTTTAAATAAAACCAGCTTTCTCCATCTGGCTTTTCCTGAAGAGGTACTGAGAATAGATTTCTTGCTCCTTTCTTTACTGGTAAAGATGCATGTAACTCAAAGATAGAGAAAATCAAAGAAAAGGGTGCCTAAGACTATTTTATTTTAACCATTGTTAGTATGTAATAGTAGCAGAGGCAACTTGGTAAGCCATATGCTAGTAAATGATATATGGAAAGTCATAAAGCCTTTCAGACATAAGTTGTTGTTTTTTTTTTCAAACTATCCCTCCTTTATAATAGTTATCATTGGTACTATATATTATTGATTTAAATTAGATATCCCTTCATACTTAATGGCCAAATTATTGAATAAATAAATAAACAAGAAAACAAAAATAATGAACAAATCTCCCATGCAGAGGATTTTCAAATAATTTCGCTACATACTCTGCTATCAAGTCGGTGAAGCATAACTTCCAACTCTTTAAATGTGGGCTGTGTATAGTGGCTTCCTTTCCAAAAGTACAGATTGAAAATAGGGAAGTTTGGTAACTTGACAGTTAGGAAATCTGACAAACACCACCTAAGTCAGGTGATCAAGTTCAACATCAACAATGATAAATCACATTGATAATATGTACCTTTGATGTTATGTGATGGAAATGGCACTTTAACTCCATGGTCTTCTTCCCAAGACATGTAACCCGAGTTTAATCAACAGAAAACATCAAATACCTATTTAGTGACATTATATCAAACTAGTGGCCTGGTGCATGAAATAGTGCATGGGTGTGTGGGGAGGTCCCTCAGCTTGCCCTTCACCCTCTCCAATCTAGGACCTCTCGGGGGATGTCTCACTGCCTCTCACAACATGAGACCACTGGCTCCTAACTGCTCGCCTGTCTACCTGATATCCCCTAACTCCTCTGCCTGCTTACCTGATTGCCCCTAACCACCTCTGCCTGCCTGATTGCCCCTAACTGCTCCCCTACTGGCCTGATCACCCCTAACTGCTCCCCTGCTGGCCTGATTGCTCCTAACCACCTCTGCCTCACCCTGCACCCAGGACCCAGATTTCCCTCCTCCAGCCAGTTGCAGGCACTTGGGACCTAGGTTTCCCTCCCTCTGGCCAGCCATAGGCACCCAAAACCCAGACCAGCTTCAGCTGGGCCAGCTGCAGCATCAGGGGATGGCTTTGCTTGGGCTGCAGCCGCTGGCACCCGGTACTGCAGGGCAGGAGGCTTGTCCCTCTCCCAGGCCACAGCCTGACTGGCCCCCTTTTCTCTCTCATGAGCTCATTTATGCCTGGCTGGTCCCCATTCTTCTCTCCCCATTGTTGAGTGTCTGAGCCTTTACAGCTTGACAGTGTGAGGGCATGAGAACCATTTGCATTAGCTCTTTATTATATAGAATGCCCAATTAGTAGCCTCAAGTTCATCCAAAACAAGGAATATCTGAGAAATTGATAAGAGCAGACTATGGAGACAGGAGGACTAGTAATACAGGACTCTGAATGGGATCCTGGAACAGAAACCCGATGTTAGGTATTGATGCTTTAGTATTGATTCATTAATTGAGAATACACTAACGTATGACATTTATAATATACTAGAGGCCCACTATGCAAAATTGTGGGAGACCCAGACCTCGTGTGCCAGTGGGAACCAGCGTCAAGTTACCACCCACTGGTGCACACCACACACACAGTCTCCTGATGAGCAGTCTTTGGCCATTATGTGATGGCATCACGACCAAGAGGTTTTTATAGTAGAGATACTAATGCAACAATATTGAATCATGAGTTGTTTGAGATTTTAAAGGAAGATATTAAAAATGGAGGAAATTGAGGGTGAGGTATATGGGAAATCTATACTATCTTTGCAATTTTTCTGTAAATCTAAAATAGTTCTAAACTATGAAGTTTAATAAAAATTTTTATTTTTTTTAATTTAGTAATTTAAAAATTGGATTTTTATATTCTCATAGAACTTTAAGTCAAAAAATATATTTAGCACTTATTTATTAACCTAGTGTTTAATTAATTTGCCCCCAAATACTTATTTATGACACTATAAATTACATTGTTTTGAGTGTTAAGGAAATATCATCAAATTTATAAGGTCTGGTATAGGGTAAAGAGTGAAATTCCAGCCAATTAGGATTTTAGGATATTAGAAAGTATTAATGTATTAAAAGTTAATTAAAGCTTTAGATAAATAAATTCTTATTAATGCCCAAAATGCTTGCCTATAGTTCATCTATTTTGGGAAGAAATTAAATTAATTTTGAATAAAAGGGTAGGTAAGTTCAGATTAATTTGACTTATTGTATACTTGGATTTTACTTTTGTAAGATTGCATGCAATAGTATGAATTTTGAATAAACAAAAGTATTAGACATATTAAAGATACTTGAACTTAAATTATTATGAAAAATAAGATATTACTTTTTCAGCCTAAATATAATAGTGTATAACGTGCTTGCCCTTATTAAATCAAAGTTTAATTATCTTAAACACTGGCCCAGTTAGTTCTGTTATGTAGTATCTGGGCTGCTACATGGATAAATACTTTAAGGTGCATAATTCCCTTGTGTGCAGATAATACATTTTCTAAATTGGTTCATTTATTTTTATATGAATTTATATTGATAATATGTAGTGAAGAATATTAAAGTAGATTATCAGGAGAGATTTTGAAAATATCAGTGAAAATTGAAATGGAAACAACTTACAATTTGTCAATAATCAGATCATGAACACAGAGCATTAAACATGGTAACATTAGAAAGATTTGAAAGAAATAATCAAATACTCTGATAAAGCATTTATAATATTTATCTAAAAGGTTGAAGTCTAATTCCAGATCCTGGGTAAAAATGGATCTTTTGAGGTTATTTATTTTTGTATACATCTCTTCCTAAAGAAAAGAATCTGAATTGCAACATCTTATTTCCAGTCATGATCTGGGATGAAAGCAGAATGGCCTGACATCTACAATACTTCAGTGGCAATTACAGCACAGTTAATATATCAATTTAATTAAATTCCTATAGTGATTCATGACATAAAATATCAAAATAAGTTAACTTGCACTGAAACAGACCAAAGATCAATGCAGTGGGCAGAGATACAATGAATTAAATTAAAGTATAATTGCCATCTACTGAAAAGATTGTGAGCATAAGTAGGTTGCTTTTTTGGTAAAGCAATCTTTTAGAGAGACACCACTTAGGAAAGTTAGATAAGATAGATCCCAGCAGTTTCCAAAGATTCCTGAAGTCAGCCTTAAAGCAATGTCTAAGTATTTTCTACTATATTTTAAAAAAAGAACTAAGGAACAACGTTTGTATTAAATAGAAATAAATGGAATTCTTTCTTTTTTCAAGTAAATATTTATTGTTCAGATTATTACAGTTATTCCTCTTTTTTCCCCCATAGCTCCCCTCCACACGGTTCCCACCCCATTCCCTGCACTTACCCTCCCCGCCACTATCCTCATCCATAGGTGTACAATTTTTGTCCAGTCTCTTCCCACACTCCTCACACCCCTTTCCCCCCAAAATTGTCAGTCCACTCCCTTTCTATGCCCCTGATTCTATTATATTCACCAGTTTATTCTGTTCATCAGATTTTTTATTTACTTGATTTTTAGATTCACTTATTGATAGATATATATTTGTTGCTCATAATTTTTATCTACCTTTTTCTTCTTCCTCTTCTTAAAGAATACCTTTCAGCATTTCATATTATACTAGTTTGGTGGTGAGACTCCTTTAGATTTTTCTTATCTGTGAAGCTCTTCATCTGACCTTCAATTGTAAATGATAGCTTTGCTGGGTAGAGTAATCTTGGTTGTAGGTTCTTACTATTCATCACTTTGAATATTTCTTGCCACTCCCAGCTGACCTGCATAGTTTCTGTTGAGAAATCAGCTGACAGTCATAAGGGTGCTCCCTTGAAGGTAACTAACTGATATTCTCTTGCTGCTTTTAGTATTATCTCTTTGTCTTTGTTTTTATGATGTGTCTTGGTGTGGTCCTCTTTGGATTCCTTTTATTTGGGGTTCTCTGCTCTTCCTGGATTGTAAGTCTATTTGTTTTACCAGGTGGGGTAAGTTTATTATTTCTTCAAATAGGTTTTCAGTATCTTGCTCTCTTTCTTCTCTGGCACCCCCACAATTCTGATGTTGGTACGCTTGAAGTTGTCCCAGAGGCTCTTTACACTATCTTCATATTTTTGGATTATTTTTTTCTTTTTGCTTTTCCAATTGAGTGCTTTTTGCTTCTTTGTATTTCAAATCCTTGACTTGATTCTTGTGATCCTTTTGTCTGCTGTTAGGTCTCTGTATAATATTTTTTATTTCAGTCAGTGTATGCTTAATTTCTAGTTGATTCTTTTTTATATCCTTGAAGGTCTTGCTAAATTTATTGGCCTTTTTTAGACAATTTTTGAAAAACCTTATAACAATGGTTTTGAACTCTATATCCAGTGGTTTATTTCTTTATTTGTAATCTGTTTTCTTTGTCTATGCATTTTGGCTGTTTCCCTGAGTTGATAGAGTGACTTTGTGTGCTCAGCCTCCCCAGTTACCTGAAGTAGACACTCTTAGTGCACCCCTTTGTGGTCTGTGTGCACAGTCTTGTTGTAGTTAAGCCTTGATTGCTGTTGGTATCACTGGGAGGAATTGATCTGAAGGCCAATTGGCTGTGTCTATGCTGGGAGATACCCTTATGAAATAAGACTTGCAAAAGCCTCTGTGCTCAGCTTGGATGAGGCGGAGTCTCAGGCTCAAACAGACAGCATTGGTTCCCTGTCAGCCCTGCCCTAATAGGCAGGCCCCTGTGTCTCAGTGTCCCATGGCAATCACTGCAAGCACCTCTGAGAGAAAGTCACTCTCAAGCTCTGCCCGCTACCAGACAGTCCAGTTTCTCCCCAATGAGTCTGGGTCCACAGAGTCTCACCCAAACTGGAGTTCAGTGCAGTAGGTAGCTTTTGTATCCCTCCTACTTGAGAAAGCCAGCCACATACTCAGTTGCACATACTCTTCGTGTGCATGTCTCAGTATCTTGCCTTCTACTGTTCCTCTGAGTCTCACTGTGCTCTTCTCTTTCCTGACAGTCCAGTTTCACCCCGTATGAGAACTGGAGTTCAGCACAGTTGGGAGTTTTTGTCTCCCTCCCACTTGATAAAGCCAGTCATGCACTCAGTTACCAGTCCTCTCCATGCATGTGTCTTAGTACCTCGCCTCCTGCAGCTTCTCTGAATCTCAGTGAGCTTTTCTCTTTCCTTCTAGTTGTGGAATTTCCAGTTAGTCAACTTTCCTGTGGTTCTGGATGATGTCCATTTTATCTTTTAGTTGTAGTTTTGAAATTGTTGTGTGAGGCAGCAGTGTAGGTGTTTACTTATGCTGCCATCTTAGTTTCTCCTTTGACTTGATTCTTGGGATCCTCTAGTCTGCTGTTGGATCTCTTTATATTATTCTTTATTTCAGTCAGTGTATGCTTAATTTCTAGTTGGTCCTTTTTCATATTTTTGAGGGTCTCACTAAATTTCTCAGAGGTGTCTAGAAGATTCTTAAGTAACTTTATAAAAGTAGTTTTGAACTCTATATCCAGTAATTTGCTTTCCTCCATTTCTTTCACTTGTGACCTGATTTTTATGTCTGCATTTTAGCTGCTTCCCTGTGTTGATAGAGTGGCTTTGTGTGCCAGGTGTCCTATAGGGCCCAATGGCTCAGCCTCCTCAGTTACCTGAAGTGGACACTCTTGGTGTACCCCTTTGTGGACTGTGTGCACAGTCTTGTTGTAGTTAAGCCTTGATTGCTGCTGGTATCACTGGGAGGACTTGACCTCCAGGTCAATTGGCTGTGAGGATCAGTTGTGTCTACAATGGAAGAGCTGTTGTGCAGGAGATACCCTTATGGGGTAGGACTTGCTTCAGTGGGGCTTTGGTGCTCACTGAGTCTGCCCCTTGAGTGTGTCCCTTATGGATCTGAGGAGTTGTAATCTAGTATGGTCTCACACTGACCACTGGGTACACTGGCTCTTGGATCTCCAAGGAGTGCAAAGTCAGCCATCTGAGGCCACCCAGAAGGAACTACAGAGAAATCTGTGGATTCCTCTTCTTTGTTTGGGGTCTGGAGTTGCCCAGATGAAGCCCAGCTGTGAAGTTGGAGGCTGTCGGGCTCTCTGACCTAGCTGCCATTTGTTAGGTTTTATATTGCAAAAGGCCAGGTAATTCATATGCAAAAGCCTCTGTGCATAGCTTGGGTGGTATTATACATTGGGTGGGATGGGGACTCAGGGAATCACCAGGGTGGAGCAAACAGTAATGGATGCCTGTCAGTCCTGCCTCTGAAAGGTCCTCAGGTCTCCGTGTCCCACAGCCCCATGCAGGAACAATGATTGCTGCAAGCACCTCTGAGAGAAAGCCACCCTCGAGTTCCAGTCCGATGCCAGAGAGTCCATTTTATCCCCATATGAGTCTGGGTCCCCAGAGTCCCATCCAGAACTGGAGTTCAGAGCTTTTGGGAGCTTGTATCTCCCTTTTCATTGAAAAAGACAATAGCTTATCCAGTGGCCAGCCTCGTTCCGCACATTTCTCTATACCTCCATCCTTCACTTTCGCACCTCTTCCCAGTCTCAGTGTGCTTTGCTCTTTCCTTCTAGTTGCATAAATTCCACTCAGCCAGCCTTCCCGTGGTTCTGGATGATATCTGTTTTGTCTCTTAGCTGTAGTTTTGATGTAGTTGTGCACAGCAGCAAGTTCAGGCATTTACCTATGCCACCATCTTGGTTCCTCTTCAAATGGAATTCTTTTTTACATTTCACTATGTATAATATGAATTTTACATTTTCAATTGTGATTTACCACTAACTATTACACTGTTTTTAAATAAACTAATATTACTGAAACCCTATGGCATAATATAAAAGCAGTATGTCAAAGAAAGTATCTATGTGTCAAAGAAAGAAGAGAGAAACAATGAAACTGGTGGGTGAGTTGATCAGGTTCTCTAATATCACTACCATCCTGAACTAAGTATGATGATGGAGTTCTATAACAGTTTTGGAAGTAAGGCTGATAAGCTTTTGTGCTTATAAAAGAAATAGATCCAAGAAAGGAAATGCTTTTTATTTAATATCCAAAGATGATAAAGTGGATTTTACTGGTAACAGCTAATATGTTAGGGAAGTAACAACTGATGCTTTTATATTTTACAGCTTTATACATAATTTTGTGATCTCCTATTTTCTTTCTGGATCTAATCATCTTTTTTTAAGGAGCATAAAAATAATTTAATTGGCTTTTAGACAGAATTGACACTTCAGAAAATAAATTATTAATGTTTAGGACAGAATTCAGAAGTTGACTTAACCTATTTGGTCTGTTATAAAAATGAAACAGACCAGGTAGCATAAAAAAACAGAAATTTATCTTTCACAGTTCTGGAAGCCTGATGAATGAATTGCACTTAGATGTTTAGTAAAATATCTTCTACTTAAAAATTTTATATTTCTATGGTAGAGATATGATGTCTAGCTTATTTTTTGTGCTACTAACCTTAGCTTAGTTACCACCAGAATGATTATTAAATTACAAATAAAGAAACATTTCACTTCATTGAATTAAGCACGGTAAGGTGTGTGGTTTGTGTGTAGGTCTTATATGTGAATTAGAGTGTGAAGTAGTTCTGAAATCTTCCAGCCACTTAACAAATTTTAGGAGCTTTGTAGGGATTTGTGTTTTAGAACTAAGATTACCAAATATGCCTAGAAAATTTGAGTTGCCACTCTCACCTTCAATAGAAATCTACCATCTTGAAAAGTTCCACTGGTAATACTAATGAAAAATCATTGACATAAACAAGCAGATAAAACAGAGTCCTATTTCTGTAACCGTAATGCTAACTCACTTCTAGGTTAAAATTAAGTTCAATTACCTATATAGGTAAAAGCCTAAGTGACCATTACAACCAGGCGACTAGAATACCAGATAGTAGCTATGATGAGCACTGACCACAGGAGGCAGATGTTCAATGCAGGAACTGTCCCCTGGTGGTCAGTGTGTTCCCACAGCCAACCTACTAGGGCTGGCCAACATCCCGCATCCCTTTCCCCAGCCTGCCGGCCCAGATCAGCCAGGCTGAGGAACCTCACCTGTGCATGAATTTGTGCACTGGGCCTCTAGTGAGTAACATAAAACCTCAAATTATGCTTGCTTAATCAAGACAGAAATCTGTTTCACTCTTGCAAAAGTATTGGCCAAATATGACCTGTGCTTCATAATTCCATGTATTGCAATGTTTGTGAAGTAGATGAAGATAATTCAGCTTCACACAGATAGAAAGTTGGGAAATATGTTTTAGTGGCCTTTATAGAAAATTGTGAAAATTTTTTAATGCTGTATCAAAACTTATACTCTGGTTTCTCTTCAGATCACATAAATCTTTCATCTTTTAATCTCCCTTCTCTCAAAACTTGACAAGTGTTAGTTTTTTAAAGTTGCAATGTGGAATCAGAAACCAAATTAATTATTCATATGCTACACTAAAATCTATTTTGTGCTTTGCGTTTTGAATGCCCCTTTTACTCATGCATGGGTCATTTGAAAATATTTTTTCCTGTAAGGTTTTCCAAATGTTGATATATTTTGTTACATAATATGAATTTAAAATCATCTTTGTTAGTATCACTATATTAAGGTCTTATATATTGGAAAGTTATCAAATTCTTGGTGATAGATATAATTTTCCAAAATTTTACCTTTTGCCTGAAGCTCAGATTTTATCATTGACAAGAAGTGGCATCAGTAGTTTTCTTTGAATTGACAGGTTCACTTTGTTTATTTTAGAACAAATCATCCCCCAATATTCAAGTCTGAATAATCATAGTTTGCCTGTCCATCACTTTTTCTAGTAAAAATGGCATTTCATGAAATAAGAGGCTAATTCAACCAATATAAAGGCCTTTTCCTCAAGACAACTTCATACTTCAGTAGGCAGCAGAAGTGCTTAATGTGTACAACATATTTCATCATACAGAATATTATCACAAACATATACAACAGTAAAATTGTTTTTGTGCTTCATCAATATATTGAGTAAACCTGTGTGTGTGTGTGCAACCATGTATGCATGGTGGAGAAAAATGACTATTGGCATAACTTGTTGCTAGTGCCTTTATTTCCACTAAAATGACAGTTTTCCCCATCAATGCTTTTAAGCCATCAATGCAAATGTTTACACAGTGAAAAAAGGCAAATGATGCCTTAGCATTATGAGGAAAAGCATTTTGGCTTCACAAATACCCTGAAAGGACCTTGAGGACCCCTAGCCTTACATGGAGAATCATTGTTTGAGATTGAATATCATACACATAAATTATTTATAGATGTTGCTTAGTTATACAATTTTTATTTCCATTGAAATTTTTTAGTGTGACTAGTTTTGACATTTTGAACTATATTGGAATTATTACAAATATAAGTGCTTGGCTATCTGATTGAAAAAGCTCATTGTCGCCGAAACTGGTTTGGCTCAGTGGATAGAGTGTCAGACCGCAGACTAAAAGGTCCCAGGTTCAATTCCAGGCAAGGATATGTATCTTGATTGCGGGCACATCCTCAGTAGGGGATGGGCAGGAAGCAGCTGATCCATGTCTCTCTCTCATTGATGTTTCTAACTCTCTATCCCTCTCTCTTCCTCTCTGTAAAAAATCAATAAAATATATTAAAAAAAAGAAAAAGCTCAATGTCATCTTAATTTATTTTCCTTTAACATAAATTAATTTTATCATCTTCATATACATTTATTGGTCAATATGATACTAAGGCAAGGACAGATGGACAATGAGACAGAATGAAGAGTTTATAAAATGGCTTACATTTATTGAAAAAGGTAATTTATAATCAAGGTTGAATTTCCTTAATAGGTAATCAGTTGGGAGAGGATAGAAACTTTAATAAGTGGTATTGGGGTAAATGGCTAGCTATTTGAAAAAAAGGGTTTATTTATAATTATTTTACATTTTGTTGAAATTATTAATGCATAAAATATGAACATATTTTAATTTAACTCATAAACAGCTAAGTAACTCATTTTTTAAAAAATATGTATGTTTTTATTGATTTCAGAGAGGCAAGGAGAGGGAGAAAAAAATAGAAACATCAATGATGACAGAATAATAGATCAGCTGCCTCCTGCATGCCCCTACCTGGGACCGAGCCTGCAACCTGGGCATGTGACCTGACCGAAAATCTAACTGTGACCTCTTGGTTCATAGGTTGAGTCTCAACCACTGAGCAACATCAGCTGGGAGGAATACTTTGTTTTATATTTTAATTTGAAACATCCATCAAAGCTAGAAGAGTTAGAGAAAATAAATCATATATGACTATATACAATTATATAAATTTTAAATGGCAAACCCACAAAATAACTCTTAAGAAAAATAATAAAATGGAAAATGTATGTGTTCAACATGTACCACAAATAATTAATTTTACTTTTTAACATGTTAAGTGCTATGGCAAGTGCATAAGAAAAAGAAATAAACAACCTCTTAGAATAATAGGCAGAGAATATGAAGATAAGATATTGAAGTAAATCCTAATCACAGAATAAAAACACGGAGATAAATAATAGAATTAATACTCTAAGGACTATTTGAAGTCAAATCCTCCAGCTTTCTCATTATAGATGAGGAAACTGAAGTCTCTAGGCATAGATAAAAGTTAAATTTCTTTATTCTCTTTTAAGAGCTTTAACAATAATAAACTATTTATTCATTTGTCTCTAAGTAGCTAAGTTACCCACATCTGAAGTTTTCAGTTGCATGTAACTTTAAATCTATGTCACTCGGCAACTGCTTTAGGAATATATAAGACATTCTGTAACTACCCCATGCAAATGCAAATGGCAGAGAATGACCTTTAGCTATTTGCAACTGATATATATTTTTAAAATAGACACCATCTGCTGTTATTACCCAGGACTAGATACAGTGAATGGTAAAGAACTCAAACTCCCAAGCTCACTGCTCCATTGGAATCCTGGCTTTGTAACATATTAAGAAACCTGAACAACTTATTAAAACCCTGTATGCCTCAATTCCAGATTCATACATCATCCTAGTTTCTAAGGTTGTTAGAGGATTAACTAATAATTATAAAGAGCTTAAGATTAGGCATGACATACATTAAATGCCCCATAAATGTTAGTTAGTTATTATAATTTTCTTCACCATTTATAAGTGAGGGCATTTTTGGTGACTATTAACAGATTTCTCTTTTTTGTGTGTTTGCCCTGTGGATTAGAGGCATGTTTTATCTTGCTCTGTTACCATCACAGAAATGATCTACATAGAGAATTGATTTCTGTAACACAGTTCTTTTCATAATGTATTAAGTAACATGATGAATGAATCCCAGGTATACATTGACAGTAAGAGGTTGGAGAAAGGATTTTGGGTAATTTAGGATAATGGAAATAATAGAATGAATTTATTATTTTACTTTTTGTAAGAAGAAAAACTTATAGAACCTATTCTAAAGTTGATGCAAAGGCGAAAAGAGGGTAAATGACACAAAGAGGGTATACAAATCAGATGATTTCAAATTCAGATTGCATCTACATGCCCTCTTGTTTGTCCTACAATATATTTCTCATTGTAAGGTTACTTCTAATTTGACTTTGATATTCTTTAAAAACTCTTCTGCAAATACTAAAAAAGTTAAGGGGCTTTATCATAAGGCTAGATATGCAGTATTTTAATGCAGCCAGGAAACTAAATTGAACTGGAACTCATCTATGCATACTAAGGCCAATACCTGCCCATTCTGAATGGATTACTGGTGGCTTATCACAATTTTGTAGAGACCCAATACTAAACATAGATAGAAAATGATTCTCAGGAGCTAAGAAAGCTTTCATTTTTCATTTTTTTTTCCCTTTGTCCTTTATGGTCCTGAACTCAATCAAATTTTGAGAGGGCTACCTCCCATCACAAGGATGATGGAAATGGGAATTTGGGTTTATTTCTTTCTGTAAAGAAAGAGCTGTGGGTATGAAAAGCTTACCACTCAGCATTTTAGCAACATGCAATACAAAAAAGCAATCAAAGTTTTCTTCCATGAAATTCTTCTCTAAAAATACTGAATGCCAAACACCAAATGGACTTTCTCCTTAAGTTGTTACTGTCATCAACTCTCTCTTAGAGGCATACTTTCTGAACTTTTGTATGTCCTTATAAGTACTTTAAGTGACCAAATTTGATGAATTGAACTAATGGATGACCATATAAGTATTCAGGCTGGATAAGGGCTTACTACACATTATTCATGACTTATTTATTGAATTTAAAAAACATATTCAGTATTAAAATCATTCCTCTGAGTTACAGAACATTTTTCTTTTTATTTTGGAAGATAGATTGTTGGTTTCTTTAAATAGCATTATTTAAATATAACTCATATTCCATATAATTAAATAACTTAAAATGTATAATTCACTGATTTTTAGTATATTCAGAGTTGTTCAACCATCAGTATAATTTAATTTTAGGATATTTTCTTTATGCCCCTCCACCCCCCACCAAAAAATCACTTATTACCATCACTCCCATCTTAGCTCCTCCTCCAACCCCCAGCTACAGACAACAAATAATGCATTCTCTATCTATAGGTTTGCCTGTTTTTTTTGTTTTTTTTAAAAATATATTTTATTGATTTTTCACAGAGAGGAAGGGAGAGGGATAGAAAGCTAGAAACATCTATGAGAGAGATACATCGATCAACTGCCTCCTGCACGCCCCCTACTGGGGATGTGCCCATAGCCAAGGTACATGCCCTTGACTGGAATCAAATCTGGGACCCTTCAGTCTGCAGGCTGACGCTCTATCCACTGAGTCAAACCGGTTTTGGCGGTTTGCCTTTTTTTTATGTTTCATATAAATGTAATTATATAATGCAGCATGGGACAAAAGTATATTTACAGTTGTGAGTACACAAAATATATTTTTCTTATATTATTGTTATTTATTGTTTTTTTTAATGTTTTTTAAATTATTATTGATTTTGCAGAGAGTAACTAGAGAGAAGGAGAGAGACAGAAATATCAATGATGAGAGAGAATCATTGATCGGCTGTCTCCTGCACACCTTCTACTGAGTATGGAGCCCAAAACTTGAGCATATGCATTGAATGGGAATCCTATTGTGACCTCCTGATTAATGGGTTGGTACTCAGACACTGAACCACATTGGCCAGGATGTATTATTTTCTACTAGGGGTCCATTGCATGAGGATTCGTGCAACAGGTCTGCTTTCCCCTGGCTGCCAGCACCAGTTTTCCTCTGGCACCCAGGACCTAGGCCTTCACTGGGGCTGCAGCAGAGAAGCCAAGCATTGAGGCTTCTTCTCCACTCCAGCCACAGAGGAGAAGCCAAGTCTCTTCAGTCCTCAGACTTCAATTGTCTTCAATCTTCAGTGTTCAGTCTTTGCTCTGCACCTGTATATGCAATTAATCTGCCATCTTTGTTGGGTTAATTTTTATACTCACTTCTGATTTGGCAGTTGCAGAGGCATGGTCAATTTGCATATTTCTCTTTTATTAGTGTCAATAAGAACAACTGTAAACCTATTTTTGTCTTACCCTGTATGTCATCTTTTTGTGATTGGATTTTTTAAATTAGGATAATATTTCAAGGTTTATTCATGAATACCATACCTCAGTAATTCATTTTTTTTCATTGCCAAGTAATAATACATTGTGTGGATATACCACATTTTGTTTATCCATTTTCCAATTGATATTCAGGCTGTTCCCATCTTTAGCCATTATGAATAATGATGCTAGGAACATTCAAGTATAGTTTTTATGTGAATAAATGTTTTTATTTATTATGTTGTCTTTGCCTGGATTTTGTGTCAGGTAATATTGAGAGCATAGAATGCATTGAGAAGTGTTACTTCTATTTTGTTTTTGTAGTGCAGTTCTTTTAGCAACAAATTATTCCCAGCCTAACATAAAATAAATATATCTGGGAATAGCTTAATATCCTGTAAAAGAGCACTCACTCTTGAGTCTGCATGTACTCCTGAATCCTGCTCACAGTGCCAATTGTGGGAGTACTTATTCCTTCATCCTGCTTGGTTACACTGACTGTTTGGTCTGAGTCCCTCTACCAGGAACTGGACATACCTGGACACTGGATATCCAATGGAGAAGACATAAGAAGTTGTGGACATGTAAGAGAGTCTTTATTATAGTCCAAGTAGCCATTGCTATCAAGTAGTCATCAGACAAAGGCAGTCTAATTCTACATAAAAGTAGCCTCCACTAACACACTTTCAGTTGAAACATTGAACCACCCAGTAGGAAATACAGGAGCCATCCTAGCAAAACAGCCATCACTGGCTGATCAATAACATATTTTATACTAACTTAGACAAAAGAAGCTTCTTGCCAAAATAGTGACTCAGTCTTTAGGTTATAGAAGTACCTGACTGTGCAGTGTGTTCTGTATAATCTCTGTGTTCTTGCTCAGATTGGCCTTGAACATCCTGATTAGGATTCCCATGCTCAGATTGCCCTTGAACATTAGCATACTCTAAATAGGGTTCCCACATATCCTACTTTCTTTTGAAGGAGAGTTTAACTATATACAGAATTTTCGGTCAACTTTCAACACTTTATAGATATCCCACTGTCTTCTGACCTGCATGGTTTCTCGTAAGAAGTCATTTATTATACTTATTGAGGAATACTTTAGAAAGTTGTTTTTCTCCTGTTGTTTTGAACATTTTTTTTTCTTTAAGTTTCATCAATTTGATTATGCTAAGTCTAGTTGTAGGTATCTATGTTGATCTTCTTGGACATATAGATTAACACTTTTCATAAAATTCAAAAGTTTTCAGTCTTTTTTTCTAAATACTCATTTTGTACTTTTCTCTCCTCTGGAACCCAGTTATTTTTACTTCCACACACTTGGTCATGTTTCTCAATTCTTTCAACTTTGCCTCACTTTATTATTTTTTCAGTTTGCCACTCAAAATGAATTACTTCTATTGACCTCTCTTCAAGTTTATTCATGCTTTTTTTCCTGTCAGATTGAATCTATTATTGAGACACTTGTGAAATTTTTGTTTTAGCTATTGGTCTTTTTAAATCCAAGATATATTTTAAAAATTCTAGTTATTTTTTGTTAAATTTTATTTTGTGAGACACCATTGTCTTTACATTTTTTGAGTGCTTTAGACGTTTGGCCATTCTGGTATCAGATTATTTTGTAGCTTTTACTTTTAAGTTTGGCCTGCTAGGAGGTCAACTTTAGATCAGTATAATTTTTTGGTCAGCAATGATCCATCGGAAAATGTTCTTAAATGTGATTCCTGTATATTTTTTGTCTTTTTCAAGGGCTCCTCTGTGTGTGAGAAGGTACATCCAAACTTCAGGAAGTTTATAAGACATTCTTAGCTTTCACTTCTTACTTCTACAGAGTTTCTTTTTATTTTGTAATTGAACCCATGATCCTTTTCCATTTATTTTTAGAGAGTGGAAGTGGGGGAGAGAGGGGAAAGAAAGAAGAAGGAGAGAAAGAGAGAGAGAGAGAGAGAGAGAGAGAGAGAGAGAGAGAGAGAGAGAGAGAGAGAGAGAGAGAAATAGCAATGTGAGACATATCAATTAGTTTATACCTGCAGGGCCCCAACTGGAGCCTGGGGATCAAAGCTGCAACCCAGATACATGCTCTGCTCTTGACCAGAAATTGACTCTTCAGTTCAGGGGCCAACACTCTGATCACTGAGCACATAGGCCAGAATACTTCTACAGAGTTTTAAGGTCAGTCACGTGACTCCTACCATCTCTTTTTCCTTGGCTTGAGCGCAGCCTTTGAGAGTACCATGAATATGTTAGAAAATTTCAAAGTTCTCTGAGGTCATCTGGTCCTCCAGAATTTTTTTTAAAATCATCACTCCCCTCCTCTACTTTTAGGATCTCATTTATTCCAACTGAAACTCAGTCTTAGGCAACTGTGATGTTGCCAGCATGTTTCTATGTTGCTATTGCTTTAGGCTCCCCTTTACTTAGTGATCTGAGACCCCAGTCAAATCAAATGGCCTCTCCACACTGGGGATAGAGATTTTTCCAGAGAGTTGCAACTCCAGACAAATATTGACTGTGCTCTGTGGATGGTGCTTTTAAAGGCACCTCCGTAAACAGTTCTGAACTCACCCTTCTCTAGTGTCTGCAAAGCTGCAGGATTTTGGCCCCTACATCACTGCTCTCTGGAGGACTGAAAGTGGGGACTAGCCTCAAGTAAAATATTTCATAGACCATGTTATTTATAGAGGCTTAGCAGCTTCTCTTGGGTAGATATTCAGGTCGTTCTGTGGCTTTGGTTAATTTCTAGTGAATGGAGTGGTTTCTTCTGATCAGGGTGCAAGGGTAATTTGTTTTCCAGGTTCTTGTCCATGTGGATTTGAAGAATGAAGCCATGGACAAAAGGTGGTAGATGAAAAGGTGGAAATTTATGGAAACAAGTATAGACTCCCACATGGGGAGGGGTGCTAAAGGGGGTAGCCCACTAAGCCTCTTTTTCCTTAGGTTTATAAAGGTTGCAGTTCTTTGTTTCTTTTATTTATTTATTTATATATTTTTAATATATGTTATTGATTTTTCACAGAGAGGAAGGGAAAGGGATAGAAAGCCAGAAACATCGATGAGAGAGAGACATCGATCAGCCGCCTCCTGCACGCCCCCTACTGAGGATGTGCCCGCAACCAATGTCCATGCCCTTGACCGGAATCGAACCTGGGACCTTTCAGTCCCCAGCCCAACGCTCTATCCACTGAGACAAACCGGTTTCGGCTGTTCTTTGTTTCTTGATGTTGCCTTCCATTTGGTAGAATATTAACTTCAGAGCTCAAGACCTATATGGTGCCAAATCTCTTTCTACCATTCGGTGAGAATTCTCTATCTCCTGTGAAAAGCTGTTTCCCTCTCTCTCCCATTTGTCAGCATCTCTTTATTCCCTATGGCAGTTTGTTTCCTCTTTCTTCCATACCTTGTGTCTTTTCCTTATCTTCTTCTGTGAAGGGGTCTTCCTTTCCCCCTATCCTGTGGCACCTTTTGTTCCCTCTGTGAAGGTATGCCTTTTGGCAGCTCCACAGCCCTCACCTGGGTAATCATGCCATGGACCCTCTTCATTTCTAAAACTCCATACATCCCGCCTAATTTACCCCTAAATTTCCTTTCACTAGAGTTCTGAAATGTTTGATTTATTTCTTTTCCCATATTTTCATAATTCCAGTGGGCAAGCTAGTTCACACAGGTCCTCATTCCATTATTTCAGAAGTCTATTTATATCGCATAGTTCTTTAAAAAGGCCCACTGTACTCTCATTTACTTTCTCATTCCTGTTATTTATTTCCATTGTTTACTTCCTGTCTTCTTGATATCTGCATTTTCAAATGAAATTTATATTTATCATGCTCTTTTCATTTTTAATTTTATTAAGATTTGTCTTTCCCTCTTCCTGGTAAAACATGTGTTTTGTGAAGGTGTAAGAGATATAACTATCATAGTTTATTATTTTATTATGAATTTTTATATATTTTATAAGATGTTATTATATAAGTGTTATTATATCTATATTTAGTTACATTGCTTTTTCTCAGTGTTCTTGTCGTTCAAATGCTACTTCCTCCTATACTTGGTTTTATGGGAAATATATGAATTATTTTCATCCTAGTCTTTGCAATTATGAATTCCAGGTATAATAAAAGCAACATCTTTAAATATAAAAAGTACATTCAAAATGATTTTTTTTTACGTAAGATCAGATGGTTCAATTTTACTATAGTAAGTTTATTGCAATAATTTTACATTACATTATTTACACTATATATTTTGCAAAAAAATCAATGGTAAATCATGGCTTAAGAACAGTTCCTCAGTTAATTATGCACCAATAAAGTCCTCAATATCTATTATTATTTATAATTGTAATTTGCTAGATGATATAGATGAGATGTAGCAATGACTAACACAATTGCCTTAATGCTGTGGTGGGTATAATATGGTTATTAATTATCAACTTTATTATTTTTTATAGAATTACTCTTTGCTCTAGTTATTGTTGCTGATAAATATACATGTCTTATTCTCCTTAGCTTTTGCAATGATGTGAAGATGATATATATGATTACTAAGGTACAGGTTGTCTAAAATAGATTCAAATAATTTGATATGATAAGATTGTCTCTGAGATCAGATATATTTTCATTAAGCTGTTGGACATGTAAAAAGGCATATAATATGGTGTTTATTTTTAAATATTAATGTTGCCCTAATCCCCTCCCCGAATATGTTTCTTTGTATTTTATATACCTCTGTACATAGTCTTTTGACTACTTTAAATAGCGGAGTTGTTAAGAAATGTGCTTCTATAAATGAGTGAGAATAATTTTAGAATTGTACAAACAGGAATAGAAAGTCATTAAATAATAACTCTTAAAAACTTTTTACAGTAATTATTAAAACTCATATTTACAAATCCTTGACCATGACCAATATAATATTTGTAAGATGGATGACCCTTTTACTTCCTATATTCCCAGATAAGAACAATGCTTAGTATCAGATAGATGCTTAATGAGTATTTGTAGGATAAAGAGTTGAATAGCAAAGTGAACTAAATATCTGGTAACAAGGAGAAGCTGGTGTCAGTGGATAATCAACTAATTTTCATTCAAGAGATCATTCAATATGCCTTCACAGAAGTAATTCCTACCCTAACATTCACCATTCAAAGATTCTCAGAAAAATATATTGGCATTCATTGAATCAGAAACAAAAGAAATTTGAAACTGATGAGCTGATTTTATATAAGGTTTTCTGGTTCTTAGGGCAAAAAATAGGCTTATACTTCCTATCGGAATTATCAGAAGAACTGTGTCATCAGAGCACATTTCAATGAGCTACTATTTTAGGAAGTCTGAACCAGTCCAGAAATATTTTGCCATAACAATTATGTTGGTTTTACTCTAAAATGTTGTTAAAAATAATTGTTTGTGCTTTATTTTACTCTCATTTGTTTTGGAGAGACAGTTTAAATAAGCTTAATGGTTTGAAATGGGTTTCCAGCACTGCAACTTAAATGCATAATATTGTGACATTTCACTGTAGATGGATTGATTTCTGACTATCATACTGGAACTCACTAAATTCTATGTTGGTAGTTCCTATGAGTAAGAGATAGTATGTGGTATGTGTATGTCTGTATGTGTGTATACATGTATGTATATGTGTTGTGTGGTGGATAGTGAGTCCCTACAGACAATACAGGAGAAACATGTAAGCATTAGTTTGTTCGAATAAAACAGTGGCTGCAGTACACTCCTAAGATTTTCTTAGGATCAATATTTTCCTGCAAAATGTCACTATTTTAACAGTATCAGGAATTAAGTGATGGAAAGTACTATGCTTAAGAGCAAGGGCTCTGAGGTCAGGCAAACCTGGGTTGGAGTCTTACTTCACTATCTACTGTGAGTCTTACTATGAGTTAATTATTCTTAACCTAATTTCATTATTGAAACACTGGCTATGAAAATAAAGTTGTATCATGGGATTATTACGTGGATTTCATGTATGTAAATATCCTATCTAATAAAAGAGTAATATCCAAATTAAACAGCACTCTGTTACACCCACCAGCCACACCCACCAGCCAATCAGGAGCAGGTATGCAAATTAACCCCAACCAAGATGGCCATGGCCATGGAGTGAGCAGGAAGGAGGCTTGGATTTCTCTGGCAATGGAGAAAGCCAGGCTTTCCACACATCCTGGTGGGCCCAGGCCTCCACTCAAGGCTACAAAGTTTCAATTATAGAAGGTACCGTATTTTCTGGCATATAAGATGACTTTTTAACCCAGGAAAATCTTCTCAAAAATCGGGGGTCATCTTATAGGGCGAGTATATCCCAAATTCTATATTTTAACTGGAAAAGTTGAGGGTCGCATTATACGCACAGTCATCTTATACACTGGAAAATACAGTAAATAAATCCCAACAAAAATGGCAGCACCTATGGTGCTGGAGAGAGCAGAAGGTTAGGGTTTCCCCCAGTGATAGAGGAAACCAAGCTTCTGCTGCCCTTTCCTGTCTTGGCCTCCACTTTATGCTACAAAGTTTCAATTATAGAAGATAAATAAATCCAAACAGAAATGGCTGCTGCCACGGAGCAAGCAGGAAGCTTGGCTCCAATCCTTGGGTTGCAGGGGGAAGGAGGGCGGCATGGCCGGCCTGCAAACCACCATAGGCCTCTCGCCCAAGCCATCCATGCCCCAAGGGAACCTTGATCTGGGACACCGTTCAGGGCAAACCAGCTGGCCCTGACCCATGCACCAGGCCTCTATATTATCTAATAAAAGAGTAATATGCAGATTGACCATCACTGCAACACACAAGATGGCTTCCCCCTTGTGGTTAAAGATCCTGCCCCCATGTGGACATAAGATGGCCACCACAAGATGGCCTGCAAGGGAGGACTGTTGAGAGAGACCAGGCCTGCAAGGAAGAGCAGTTGTGGGTGATCAAGCCTTCAGGGGAAGGCAATTAGGGGTGACCAGGCTGGCAGAGAAGGGAAGTTGGGGGTGACTGGGCCTTCAGGAAAGGGCAGTTTTAGGAGACCCAGGCCTGCAGGGGAGAGCAGTTGGGATGGACCAGGCCTGCAGGAAAGGGCAGTTAGGGGTGATCAGGCATGCTGGGGAGGGCAGTTAGGGGCAAACAGGCTGGTAGCGAAGCAGTTAGTCATCAATCAGGCTGGCAAAGTAGTAGTTAGGTGACAATCAGGCTGGCAGGAAGAAGCAGGTAGGGGCAATTAGGAAGATAGGGAGGTAAGCAGTTGGGAGCCAGCAGTCCTGGATTGTGAGTGGGATGTTCGACTACCTGTTTAAATGGGCAGTTGTACATTTCTCGAGGGGTCCCATATTGGAGAGGGTGCAGGCTGGGCTGAGGGATACCCTCCTCCATGCACAAATTTCGTGCACCGAGCCTCTAGTCTTATCATAATGATGATAAGAGTGGGAATGGGTGGGGGGTTCTTCAGCCCTGCCTGTGCTCTCCTGCAGTCCAGAAACCCTCAGGGGATATTCACCTGCTGGCAGTCAGACATCCCTTTTACAGTCTGGGGCTCTTGCAGTTCAGGAGACCTCACTCCTTACCACCACTGCTCTTGCCAGCTGTGAGCCTGGTTTTTGGCAGAGTGGCACTCCTCCTGTGGGAGTGCACTGACCACCAGGGGATAGCTCCTGCATTGAATGTCTGCCCCCTGGTGGTCAATGTGCATTATGCTACTGGTCGTTCTTGGCATTCTGCCATAAAGTTGCTTACGCTTTTATTATATAGATTATATGCCATATATTTTTTTTGTATTGATTTGAGAAAGAGACACACACACACATAAATACACACAGAGGAGCAGAGAGAGAGAGAGAGAGAGAGAGAGAGAGAGAGAGAGAGCGCTAGAGAGAGAACCATTGATTTCTTGTTCCACTTATTTATTAGGCATTTATTGGTTATTTCGTAGATGTGCCATGAAATGGGGATAGTACGCACAACCTTAGCATATCTGGAATGTGCTCTAATCAACTGAGATAGCTGATAAGGGTTCTCCTAGGTTTTTCAGAGGAATCAATGGAAGAAAATTACTTTGTATACAGAGTAAGATCTAAATAAATATTTTCTACCATTTTTAAAGTTATTACCAAGTTAATACAATTAAAATAATACAAAACATTTAAAAATCACACATTAATTTATATTAAATTAATTTAATATAACTATTAAATTAATTTTTAGATAGAAATATTTTTAAAACCAACAATATCATATTTACTAAATAACTAGAGGCCTGGTGCACGAATTTGTGCAGCAGTGGGATATCTCAGCCTGGCCTGTGTTCTCTCATAATCCAGGACCCCTAGGAGGATGTTGGACTGCCAGTTTCAGCCCAATCCCCGCAGGCTGCCTGCAGTCCAATATCCCCTGAGGAATATAGTAGTGTGTGAAGCAGCAGGAGGCCGGGGAGGATCCCAAGCCCAGCCTGACACTGTGCAGCTCCCGCTCATCCCAGCCCCACTGCACCTGCAAAAGCCATTATTTAGTAGCACTGCCATGGAGGTGGGAGAGGCTCTCTCCATCACAGCAGCAATCACCAGCCGTGAATCCAACGTTTGGTGTCCATCAGTCAGCTGAGCAGTGCTCCCGCTATGGGAGTGCACTGACCACCAAGGGGCAGCTCCTGCATTGAGTGTGCACTCTGGTGGTCAGTGCATGTCATAGCGACCAATTGACAGGTCGCTTAGGCTTTTATATATATTTTTTTTCTCAAATAATTGATTAATAAGCCCACAGATGAACATTTTTTTCTTTTCTGAGATATTTTCTTTAGCCTACTTAATATTCTTTATCCTGTAAATGAGCAGGTATGCTTGTAGAAGAATGGCTCATAGCCAGTCACCTTATTTCTCCAGATCATTCAAGAGAGAATTACCATGTAGATTTCACATTGCATCATTGATATGAATGGTTTATTTGGCCAGACTCTTTCTAAGTGAATTAAATAACATATTCCAATTGTGATATTTTTTAACACTTTTCCAATAACAACTGAACAAATTAGGCTAAACTCTATAGTGGTGACAACATTAAAAAATTTTATATTCTAGACCTGGCCCTTAAGACATCATCTTCTTCTTTTAGCTATACTGAATATAAGCTCATGACTTGGCAAGTGTTAAAGATTTATCTATTTATTAACATTTTACTCACAAGGATAAAACTCTTGAAATATATCTCATTTTTAAGAATGTCCTTAGGATGGAAAGCAGATATATTTTTGTCACATTACATTTTCATACCATGTAGGTCACTGTCATAAAGCAGTCACCAGAAAAGTTAAATAAAACTGCATTATGCAATAGAATTTTTCATATTTTAGATACATATACACTTATACCTGATTGTAAATTTAGGTTTAGAACTCAGAAATGATAGGACTAAGAAATCTGTGGAGTGATTGCCAAGGTCTCAAGAAGGTAAATGCTTTCTGAAATAGAATTATATTTTTTTTTACTAAAATATGGCAAATGTTTCATGTCTACCATTATTAAGGAATTCTTTTCTTTATTATAGTTAACAATTAATTTAAAAGTATTGTGGAATTATTGCAATTTCATTTTTATTGTCTGACTCTTTGGTATGCATTACTAGGTGTACTGGTTAATAATGCAGATTTTTTTTCAATAGGTGGAGTCACACATATGTTAATATATATGTGATTTGATATATGTGGTATTGTTTTGTATTGACAACAAGCTTCAAAACTTCATATGTCAAATTTGCTGAAAGTGTTAACATCATAGGTATTTTTACATCTAAAAATGTCGAATATCATGCCAAAAAAAAGAGCATTTTTAATTCATTACTTTATTTTTAAGAAAGTGCTGCTGAATACTTCAGGAAGCTTATGGTGAGCATGCTCCATCTAAAGATACTTGTGAACGCTGGTTTAAACACTTTAAAAGTGATGATTTTGATGTGAAAAGACAAAGATATCCAGGTCAACTGAAAAGTTTGAAGACCAACAATGACATGCATAATTGAATGAAGATGCATATCAAACTAAAAAAAAAAAAAACCTTGCAGAAAGATTAAACTTTGCTCAGCAAACAATTTCTGGTTGTTTACAATCTATGGGAAATATTTTAAAGGAATGAAAATGGCTGCCACATCAACTGAATGAAAGACATGGAAAACCGAAAAGTCATCAGTAAAATGTTGTTTCAGAAGCATGAAACAAAGTCGTTTTTGCATCGAATTGTGACTGATGATGAAAAGTGGATTTATTTTGAGAATCCCGAATATACAAAATCATGTGTTGATCTAGGTTAACCATCAACATCAACTGCAAGGCCAAATTGCTTTGGAAAAAAGACAGTGCTCTGCATTTGGTGGATCAGAAAGGTGTGGTGTATTATGACCTTCTAAATCCAGGTGAAACCATTAATACTGATTGTTACCAACAACAAATAATCAATTTGAACCACACTTTGATCATGAAATGACCAGAATGTGCCAGAAGACACGGCAAAGTAATTTTGCTTCATGGTGACACATCATCACACAGTTTAAAACCAGTTAAATACACGTTAAAAGATGTTGCTTGGGAATTATTAACCTACCCACATTATTCACCAGACCCTGCTCTTTCAGATTACCACTTGTTCCAATCGATGGCACATGCACTTTCTGAGCAGCACTTCAATATGTACGAAGAAGTGGAAAATGGGGTCTCTGAATGATTTGCCTCAAAACAGGAAAACTTCTATTGGGACATTCTCCACAAATTACCTGAAAGATGGGAAATGTGTGGCTAGCAATGGGCATTACTTTGAATAAAGCACTATTGTTTCTTTTGAAATTATCATGTTTTCTTTGATTAAAAAATCCGCTATTATTAACTGGTACACCTAGTATGCATAAAAGAGAATGAAGTTGGGGAATGTCATTCTGTTCATTAGAGAGTAGTAATTTTCCCACCTACTGGGCTCCTAAATATTTTCTAGTTGTCCTCAGTTGCCTTTGTGAGTAGTGGACTGGAGTGTAGTGTGGATCAAAGCATAGAGATTAAGATTGTAGGATATGCAAAGCTGTCCAAGTCCCACTGCCTAATTAGCTCGTTCTTTAGTCTTCTCATCTCTAAAGGGGATGCAATAATAGTGTAAGTATTATTAGATGATTGTGAGGGGGAAAAGATTATGGTTGTCATAAGATCTAGAACAAATGAGCACTTATGAAATGAAAACTATATTATCACTTCCCCTTTGTGATTATTACTTTATGTGTTAATTTGGGCAGAGAGATGCCAGGATAGCTATTAAAACATTATATATGGGTGTGTCTATGTGGATGTTTCTGGAAGAGATTAATATTTGAATCAATGGACTGCTTAAAAAAGACTCCCTCACCAATGTAGGTGAGCACCAATCAATCCATTGAAAGCCTGAATAAAGGGCTAATTCAGTCTCTTTGTTGGATCTGGGACATCCATCTCTTCCTGTCCTTGGACATCTTTGCTCCTAGTTTTGGGACCTTTGGATTCAGACTTTCCCTGGTCTATATAACCTTTGGACTTGGACTGAATTACACCACTAACTCTCTTGGTTTTCCAGCTCATAGACAGTAGATTGTGGGACTTCTTATCTCCATAATCACATGAGCCAGCTCTTATAAAAAATCCCCTTACATATTTATGTATATATCTCTCTCTTTCTTTATCTCTCTGTCTCTTTATCTCTACCTATGCTATCTATATCTATATCTATATCTATATCTATATCTATATCTATATCTATATCTATATC
>JAAGEH010002534.1:708917-767764 GCA_011751065.1 Lasiurus cinereus
ATATCTATATCTATATCTATATCTATATCTATATCTATATCTATATCATCTGTATGTATATATATATATCTATATACTTATATCTAAATTTATCTATATCTACATCTACATCTATATCTAAAACTATAACTATACCTATATCTATAACCATAAATATATCTATCTATATCATCTACCTATTTCCATATATATGTATATCCTATTGGTTTTATTTTCTGGAGAATTCTGACTAATGTTCTACTCCACAAATTACATCTTTCCTTAAATAAATTGTTATGATAACTAAGAAATTAATTTATCTATTTCTTTTCCTTTCTTCAATTTACTTTTCAGACTGGATTATTTCTCACCTAGAAGAGTAGATCACACACTAATGCCTCATTATTGGCAGTTTTGTTTTCTGAGGTTTTAGCAACTTTCATGAACTGCTGTCCAGTAATATTAAGTGGAAATTTCCAGAAATATACAACTCATAAGTTTTAAATTGTGTACCTTTCTGAGTAGCATGATGAAATCTTGTGCTGTCCTCCTCCCCTTCCTGGATAAGAACCATCCCTTTGTCCTGTGTATTCACTATGTACAGGTCTTTGCTGGTTAGTCACTTAGTAGCTTTCTTGGTTATCAGGACAACTATCACAATCTTGCAGTTCTTGACACTTTCTCTTTGTCCATTTATTATTTAAAAGTAAATTGTTTAATTTTTATGTATCTAGATATTTTCCTGTTTTCTTTCTGTTATTTCTAATTTTATTGAATTATGATCAATTCTGTATGATTGCAATTCTTTTGAATTTGCTGAGGTATATTTTATGGTATAGGATATGGTCTTTTTTGGTATATATTACATGAAAGCATTAAAAAAAAGTACTGTATTATTATTTGATAGACTTTCTATAAGTGTTAATTAGATCCTATTGATTATGTTGTTCAGATCTATTTCCTTACTAATTTTTTTCACACATTTTTAATTTATTTTCTTTGAGTTGTCTTTTTGTTTTATTTTTAATACATATATTTTATTGTTGATAGTAAACAATACAGATGTCTCCCATTCCCCCCAATTACTGTCCTCCTCCAGGTTTTCATCACCCTTGTCAATGGGCTATGCATATAAGTATATACATTCTTTGGTTTATCTCTTTTTGTCTCCCCATCCCCACATCAACATATGTCAGTCTATTCCATGCCTCCATTCTTCTAGTCTTATTTTATTGGTCAGTTCATTTTGTTCATTACATTCCACAAATAAGTGAGATCACATGATATTTGTCTTTCTCAGATACAGTGGTTCTCAACCTCTCTAATGCCACGACCCTTTAATATAGTTCCTCATGTTGCTGTGACCTCCAACCATAAAATTATTTACATTGCTACTTCATAACTGTAATTTTGCTACTGTTAATGAATCGTAATGTAAATATCTATGTTTCCCGATGGTTTTAGGCCACCCTGCTAGTGGTTCGTGACCCACAGGTTGAGAACTGCTAGCAGGGTTGCCTAAGATCATCAGAAAACACAGATATTTACATTACGATTCATAACAGTAGCAAAATCACAGTTATGATGTAGCAATGAAAATAATTTTATGGTTAGGGGTCACAACATCAGGAACTGTGTTAAAGGGTCGCAGCATTAGAAAGGTTGAGAACCACTTCTCTAGGTCCATCCATGCTGTCCCAAAGCATAAGAGATCTTTCTTTTTTACAGCTGCTTAGTATTCTGATGTGTAAATGTTCCACCGTACTGATTTTTTATGTAGTAAGTTTTTATGTAGCAACATATAATTTTATATGTTGCTGAGAGGGTGAAAGTTCCTAAGTAATAGCTGTGGACTTGTCAGGGTTTTTTGTTTGTTTGTTTGTTTTGTTTTGTTTTTCTTTCAGCTCTATCAGTTTTTCTTTATGTATTTTCAGGCTGTATTATTTGATGCATATACATTTAGGGTGACTATGTCGCTCCAGAAGATTGATACTTTAAATTGTGTAATGTTCATATTTATCTCTAGTAATTCCCCTTACTTTATAGTCTACTTCATCAGGTATTAATTAAGATAGCCTTTCCTTTCTTGTTGATTAATGTTAACATACTATATAAGTTTTGTACACTCTTACTATTTGCCTGTATTGAATTTGAAAAAACAAAAAATAGGCAGTATACAGTTGAGATTATCCACTCTGCCAATTGCTATTTAAATTGGCATAGTTTAACTATTTACTTTTAAGGTAATTATTTATATGTTGGTGCTTAAGGCTATTAATTTATTGTTTTCCTTTTGTTTCCTTTGGTTCTCATTCTTTTTCCTTTGTTTCTGTTTTCTTGCTTTCCCACAGTTTACTTGAACATTTTTGAAGGCTCCTTCTTAATGTATCTATATTGTTAATAAGTGTATCTGTGTAGTTTTCATTGTGGTTACTCTGAGCATCACTGCACACATACAAACACAAACACACACCAGTTAGCACCATTTCTGGCTGTCAATGTTGAACAACTTCTAGTGAAGATTGGATGCCTCTTTTACACATAAGTATATTTTTCTTCCTAGTTATAAATATTAGTAACTTAAATTTAAAATGGTATTGTAATTTTTTTCAATTATCAAACATAATTTAAGGTTCATAAAGGAAAGCCAATGTATAATATACATTGTCTATTATATGTATAGATCTTTCTGTTCTTTACATCATTTCTTTTTCCGTCCAGGTGCTTCAATATTTGCTCTTTTATCTTTCCTTGAAAAACTTCTTTTGGCCAAACATTAAGGGAAGATGTGCTAGGGATGAAATCTTTTAGTTTTCTTTTGTCTGAGAATGTCTTTATTACTTTTTCATTTCTGAAGGATAAATTTTCCGTCTGAAGAATTTGCTATTGAGTCTCTCTGTTTTTCCTGTTAGTCAGATAGCTGTGTCTTCCTGTACAGTGTCAGCTGCAAACCTGAAGACAGAATGGTAAAGGTCAGAGTAAAAGGACTTGGTCATATTGAGCCCCTGATCATCAGGGCTACTTTTTAAAAAAATATTTTATTAATTTTTTACAGAGAGAAAGGAAGAAGGATAGAGAGTTAGAAACATCGATGCCCCCTACTGTGGATGTGCCTGCAACCAAGGTACATGCCCTTCACCAGAATGGAACCTGACACCTTTCAATCCAAACTGGTTAGGGAAGGACTGCTTTTTTATTATGAAATCATCACCAAAGGGTATGTTTAATGATTTAGAGATAGAAAGGGAGAGAGAGATTGATATGACAGAGAAACATTCATTGGTTCCTTTTTACATGCACACCAGCTGGGAGTGGAATCCACAACCTAGGTATGGCCCTGACCAGATCCAACCCAGGCCCTTTCAGTGTATGAGAATGAGACACACTGACCAGGGTTTTGAGGGCTACTCTTAATTCTGGCAAAGTGGATATTGTTGCCACCAATGACTTCTTAATTGACCTCAACTACATTGTGTACATGTTCCAGCATGATTCTACTCATGGCAAGTTCAAAGATACAGTCAAGGTTGAGAGCAGGATGCTTGTTATCAATGGAAGGTCCATTTTCATCTTCTAGGAGTAAGTTCCAACCAATATCAAATGAGGTTATGCTGGTGCTAAGTATGTTGTGGAGTTCATTGGTGTCTTCACTACCATGGAGAAGGTTGGGACTCACTTGAAGGAAAAGCCAAGAGGATCACCATCTCTGCCCCTTCTGTGGATTCCCCATGTCTGTGATGAGTATGAACCATGACAAATATGACAATCCCACCAAGATTGTCAGAAATGCCTCCTGCACCACCAACTGCTTGCCCCCTCCCTCACCTCCCGCATGACAACTTTGGCATCATGGAGGGACTCATGACCACAATCCATGCCATCACTGCCACCAAGAAGACTGTGGATAGCCTCTCTGGAAAGCTGTCACATGATGGACAACATCATCCCTCCTTCTACTGGCACTGCCAAGACTGTGGGCAAGGTCATTCTTTAGCTGAATGTGAAGCTTGCTGGCATGGTCTTCTGTGTCCCAACACCTAAATCTGTCAGTTGTGGATCTGAGCTGCCAGCTAGAGAAAGCTTCCAAATACAGTAACATCAAGAAGGAATTAAAGCAGGCATCAGAGGGCCGTCTAGGGCATCCTGGGTTATACCAAGGACCAGGTGTCTCCTATGACTTTAACAGGGACATCTACTCCTTCACCTTCAATGTTGGGGCTGCCCTCAATGACCACTTTGTCTAACTCAGTTCCTTGTATGACAATGAATTTGGCTACAGAAACAGGGTAGTGGACCTTATGGTGTCAAGGAGTAAGCATCCCCTGGACCACCAGGCCCAGTGAGAAGAGAGGCCCTAAGCTGCTGAGGAGTCCTTATCCCATATCATTCTCCCAACATACTGAGATCTCCTGACCTCCCCAGTTTCCATCCTAGACCCCTCAAGACAGGGAGGGATTATTGAGAAAGCTTCACCTTGTACATGGTCAATAAAGTTCACTGTACCTAGCCAAAAAAAACAATAATAATTTGCAGTTGAGTTTTCTTTTTCAGTACTTAAAAAATGTGTCACTTTGTTTTGTCTTCCAAAGTTTTAGATGATAAATCTACTATTATTCAAATTGGTATTCCTGGGTAGTTCCTGTTGCATAGTCTTTCTGATTGCTTTCAATATTTTTCTTTGTCTTTCTTTGTCTAAAGTATAAGTATAGGAATTTCTTTGGGTTTATTCTGTTAGAATTCACTCAGCTTCTTAGATTTGTAGGCTTGCATCTTTTACTAGATTTGGGAAGATTTTCTTTTTCATTATTATTTCAAACACTCTCTCTTCTCCCTCTGGAAATCTAATGTTATAAATGTTGGGTCATTTGTTATTGTACCACAAGTTCTTAAGGCTCTGATCAACATTATTTGTCTTCTTTTTTTTTCCTCCCAAACTTTGCTGTTCAGATTGGGTAAATTTTATAAGCTGCTCTCAATTCATTGTTTCTAATCTCTCATCCACTCTAATATTATAATCATTCAGTGAGAGTATTTTAAAAAATTATGCTATATTTAATTTCTATTTAGTACTTTTTTTATAAGTTCTCTTTCTTTGCTGAGATTTTCCTAAGTTGTCATTTATTTCAAGATAATTTGCTATTGAATATTGAAGCATCTGTAATAATAGAAGCACAATATGCTAATTAGACTGGGCTTCCTTCTGGATGACCTTCTGAATGAAGCCGCAGCAGGTGGGGGCTGAGGTGGAGGCTGAGCCTCTTTGCACGAATTTTATGCATTGGGCCTCTAGTAGTTAATGATAGCTGACTGTAAATCCTTAACAGGTGATTCTAACATCTGATTCATTGTAGTGTTTGTATCAGTTGATTGTTCTTTCTTACTTGATTTGTGATCATCTTGTTTTTTGGTATAACAGGTGATTTTTTATCATATCCTTGAAACTTTACCCAATAGATAAGAAAACTGTGGGTTCTATTCAATTTTGTTTCTAAACAAGCAGTTACCTGTATAAGTTTGGCCTGTTTTTTTGAGCTGTGGTTCCAACGGTAGTGTGGATTTCAGAGCCTTTGTGGTGGTCTGTTGGTCCATTTAGTTTGTTTAAGTGATGCTGGGTTCTCACTTGTCCATTTGTTGAGTGTCTCACAATGCAGAAGGAAACATGGGGTCCCCCTATCCATGGCCCCAGACTCCCCAGTTTCTCTGGGAAAATAAAGAGATGTATTGCAGAATAAAAGAGTCTAGCAGCTTGCTGTTATTGGGTCCATCTTGCTGTTTCTGTCCACCAGTCGCCACTCTGCATCATGCTAGGGAGGTTTGTTTTCCAGGCCTGGCTTAGTACTTGAGGTTGGATCCTTTGTTTTACTTAGTTCTGGCTGCTGTCACAAAATGCCACACACCTGGTAGAATAAACAACAAATGCCAGATTCCTCAGGCTGGAGGTTGGAAATTCCAAAATCAGTGCTACCATGGTTGGGGTCTTGGTGAGGAACTTCTGCCTGGTTTCCTTATGGACACTTTCTTCTCGATCTTCATAGAACAGAAAGAGAGCTCTGGTCCCTTCACCACCTTATAAAGACACCAGTCACATCACATGGGCTCCACTCCAAGACCTTATTTAATCAAATTACTTCCCAATGTCCCCAACTCCAAATATCATCACATTGGGTGTAAGGGATTCAAAATAATGTTGTTGTTTTTTTGTGTTTGTGTGGTGGCGGGGCAAAATATTCTTTTCTGCCTGGTTTGCCTACCTTACCTAATTCCTCTTGAATGAGTGGGGGGCAATCAGATAAAAGAGCTCCCCAAAGGGATGCTTGCTGTAGCTTGGTCCTCCTTACAGGCTCTGCTGGATTTCTTGCTCACCCAGTGTTGCTGAGCAGAAAAGTATCTTAGGATCAGAGAAGCTTGCCAGGCTAAGCTGTCTGTCCCAGTTTCTCTGCCAGCTCTGCACCCTGCATCTTTTGGAGGGGAAGGAGATCTCCGAGTGATGGGAAAGAGAGGGTTTTCCCTGGCTGCTTTAGCTTGGTGGGTTACTCATTGAGCTCCTTTCCTGTGGTGTCAGGCTTGTCTAATATTCTCAGAAAGACATTGGTCTCAGAAGAATAATGAGCCTGTCTCAGCTTTCTTTACTAGGTTGAGATTGGCAAATGCTGAGTCTGGAAGGCCTTTTCTGTTGGGTAGGAGGAACATCAGTCATTATACTGATGTGTTTTTCCTTCGATCTTGGGGTCCACAATTGGTTTGCTTCCTTATTGCCCTTCAGAGTTAGGTTGTTAGTTACCTTATTTCCATGATTTATAGCTGTGCTCAGCAAGAAAGAATTAGGAAAAGTAGGTCTATATGCTCTTGTGTGGACCAGAAGTCCCATGTTATTTAATTTCCACAGAACTAGCTAACCCTCTAATATTTGACTTTTTCATTTAAATATTAGGATCTTTCACTTACTTTTTTTGCATACTAAATTTTAAAGCAGAGCTGCAGTCCTATGACAACATTACATTATTCCTCTATTAGTAATTCTCTAAGATTTATTTTCAAGTTTTGGAGTGAAATTTTCTGGTAGCTCAACTAACTAAAGCCTTACCATACTTATTATTCACACAGGCCTTATATTAAAATGAGATTGAGCAGCTTTGCATAAAATTAAGAGGTAGAAAAGAATAAAAAAAGATACAAATTAAATTTGTGCTTATATTTAAAAACATATTTTGGTGGGATAACATTATGTTTGGCAAAGAAGATGATGCAAGTCCTGGAGTGTTGACATTGCTATGAATGTCTCCTTTAGCAATAGGTACAGATTGAGAAGAACAACAAAAAAATCTTCATTTGGAGCAATATACTTTAATAAATAACTTCCCAACCAAGTTTTGCTAAGTTCTATAAAGACAAACGGAATTATTAATTAAACAATTGGCTAAGATTACCCATCCACCGTGGTCAATTTGTGTATTTATGGGCTGTTATTAAAACTTTAAATTGGGGTGAAAAAAATGGCGGTGGAGTAGACAGACGTGTCTGGAGCTTTGTCACTGGGCAGAGGGAGAAAGAGCAGCTGAGAGTCACACTGGGAGTGTTTGTTGGCAAGTTAAGAGTCAGTTATCCTCCAGAAGAAGGCGGGGGACTGCTGGACGGGGCTCTCCTGGCCAGAAAGCCCCACTGCCACGGGGATTTTGTCTGCTGGAGCCACCAGCATGAACGCAGAGACCATGCCATCTTGCAGAGGGAGGTGGATGTCTGCAGCAGTCTGAAACCTGTGGCTGGGGCACCCACGGTGCAGCCAAGGACCCGGGGACCCAGAACACCGCTCTCCAATCGGCGCAGACACGCAACGGATTCAGAGATCCACACTACACATGGAAAGGTCAGATTTTGCCTGGAATAAGTGCCTTGTGTGCTGTACCTGGTCGTGTTGTAGTTTGTGCCTTTCAATCAACGTAGGAGAGGGAACTGCATAACCAGACATCCAGAGAAGAAAGACCATGGGCAGAAAAAGAAACAGCCCACATAAGACAGAAAGGTAGGTGTCACCAGAAAAGGAAGTAAATGAAATGGAAGCAGGAATAAGCCTGCTAGAGAAAGAGTTCAGAGAAATGATCATAAAGTGGATGAAAAGAATCGAAGACAAAATCAACAATGTGAGTAAGAGCCAAGAGGAAATGAAGAAGACCCAAGAGGAGATGAAGAAGCAGCAAGAAGAAATGCAGAAGAACCTAGAGGAGGTGCAGAATAATCAAGAAGAAATGAAAAATGACATCACTGCTATAAAGAACTTAAAAGAAAGCATCAAAAGTAGACTAGAAGAAGCAGAGGACCGCATCAGTGAGCTAGAAGACATGGCAGGAAAAAATACCCAAGTACAGCAGCTCCTAGAAAAAAAAGTTAAAAAGCAAGAAGAGAGCCTAAGGGAACTTTGGGATAACATGAAACAAAACAACATCTGCATAACTGGGGTTCCAGAAAGAGTGGAAACTGAACAAGGATTAGAGAACCTGTTTGAAGAAATAATGACAGAAAATTTTCCCAATATAGGAAAGAAAAAACCCACACAAATCCAAGAAGCTCACAGAGTCCCAAGCAAAATGAACCCCAACAAACCGACACCAAGGTACATTATAATTAAATTAGCAAACACCGACGACAAAGTAAGAATCTTAAAAGCAGCTAGGGAAAAACAGAAAGTTACCTACAAAGGAACCCTCATAATACTAGCTACTGATTTCTCAACAGAAACTCATCAGGCCAGAAGGAAATGGAATGAAATATACAAAGTCATGCAAAGGAAGGGTCTGAATCCAACAATACAGTACCCCGCAAGACTCTCAATCAAAATTGAAGGTGAAATAAGAAGCTTCACAGACAAAAAAGGACTAAGGGAATATATTACCATCAAACCAGCAATGCAAGAAATGTTGAAGGATCTGCTATAATAAAAAGAAAGAGGAAGTGAAGAAAGAACTCAGGGGTAAGGACTAAAAATGGCAACAGATAAGTACTTATCAATAATAACTTTAAATGTAAACGGATTAAATGCTCCAATCAAAAGACATAGAGTAACCAACTGGATAAGAAAACATGATCCATATATCTGCTGTCTGCAAGAAACCCACCTCAGGAAAAGAGATGCACACAGATTGAGGGTAAAGGGATGGAAGATGGTATTTCAGGCAAATGGAAATAAAAAAAAGCTGGGGTTGCAATACTTATATCTGACAAATTAGATGTCAAAGTGAAGGACATAACAAGAGATAAAGAAGGCCACTTCATAATACTAAAGGGAACAATCCAACAAGAAGAAATAACTCTGGGAAACATATATGCACCCAATATAGGAGCACCTAAATACATTAAAAAAAACCTCTTGGAGGATATTAAGGGAGAGATTGAGAGCAATACAATAATTGTAGGAGACTTTAATACTGCACTGTCAACATTGGACAAATCCTCTAAACGAAAAATTAGCAAAGAAACATCAATCCTAAATGACTCACTAGACCAGATGGAATTAATTGACATCTTCAGAACATTTCACCCCAAAGCCACAGAATATACATTCTTCTCCAGTGCACATGGGTCATTTTCAAAGATAGATCATATGTTGGGTCATAAGAGTAATCTCTTCAATTCAAGAAGATAGAAATCATATCAAGCATATTTTCAGACCACAGTGGCATAAAACTGGAAATCAACTATAATAAAAACAATAGAAAGAAATCAAACACATGTAGACTAAACAACATGCTATTAAACAATGACTGGGTAACCAAAGAGATCAAAGAAGAAATAAAAAACATCATGACAACAAATGACAATGACAACACAACAATACAAAATTTATGGGACACAGTGAAAGCAGTCTTGAGAGGGAAGTTCATAGCCCTACAAGCCTACTGCAAAAAACAGGAAACAATGGTAATAAATTACCTAACCCTACAACTCATAGAGTTAGAAAGAGAGCAACAAGAAAAGCCCAGTGTAAACAGAAAGAAGGAAATAGTAAAGATCAGAGAGGAGATAAACAACATGGAGACCAAAGAAACAATAAAAAGATCAACAAAACCATGAGCTGGTTCTTTGAAAGGATAAACAAGATTGATGGACCTCTAGCCAGGCTCACCAAGAAGCAAAGAGAGAAGACCCAAAGAAACAAAATCAGAAATGAAAGAGGAGAAATAACAACAGACCCCGCCGAAATACAAAGGATTTTTAAAAAATACTATGAACAACTCTATTCCAACAAATTGGACAATCTGCAAGAAATGGATATATTCCTAGAAAAATATAACCTTCCAAAACTCAATCAGGAAGAATCTAAACATCTCAATAGGCCAATAACTATGGAAGAAATTGAAGCAGTCATCAAACAGCTTCCAGCAAATAAAAGCCCGGGACCAGATGGCTACACAGGTGAGTTTTACCAAACATTCAAGGAAGAATTAAAACCTATCCTCCTCAGACTATTCAAAAACATTCATTCCAAACACCTTCTATGAAGCCAGCATCACCCTAATACCAAAACCCGATAAAGACAACACAATGAAAGAGAATTATAGGCCAATATCTCCCATGAACATAGATGCCAAAATCCTCAACAATATTCTAGCAAATTGGATCCAGCAGTACATCAGAAAGATCATACACCATGACCAAGTAGGATTCATCCCAGAAATGCAGGGATGGTACAATATCTGCAAATCAATAAACGTGATACATCACATAAACAAATTGAGAGAAAAAAACACATAGTCATATCAATTGATGCAGAAAAAGCATTTGACAAAATCCAACACCCTTTCTTGATAAAAACTCTCAGCAAAGTGGGAATAGAAGGATTATACCTCAACATCATAAAAGCCATATATGATAAACCCACAGCTAACATCATACTCAATGGGCAAAAACTAAAACCATTTCCCCTAAGAACAGGAACAAGACAGGGATGCCCACTCTCCCCTCTCCTGTTTGACATAGTACTGGAAGTACTAGCCATTGCAATTAGACAAGAAGAAGAAATAAAAGGCAAACAAATTGGAAAAGAAGAAATAAAGCTGTCCTTATTTTCAGATGACATTATACTGTACATAAAAAACCCAAAGGACTCCATCCCAAAACTAATTGACTTAGTAAATGAATTCGGCAATGTAGCAGGATACAAAGTTAATGCCAAGAAATCTGTGGCATTTCTGTACACTAATAGTGAAATTACAGAAAGAGAGACTCAAAAATCAATCCCATTTACCATCGCACCAAAAAAATTAAGATACCTAGGAATAAACCTAACTAAAGAGGTAAAAGACCTATATGCAGAAAACTACAGGACACTGAAAAAAGAGATAGAGGAAGATGTTAACAGATGGAAGAGCATACCATGCTCATGGATTGGGAAAATCAACATCATTAAAATGTCCATACTACCCAAAGCAATCTATAGATTCAATGCACTAACAATTAAAATACCAACGACATACTTCACAGAGCTAGAAAGAATTCTTATAGATTCATCTGGAACAACAACAAAAAAAAGACCACGAATAGCCACAGCAATTCTGAGAAAGAAGAATAAAGTAGGTGGGATCTCAATACCAGATTTCAAACTATATTACAAAGCAACTGTTCTCAAAACAGCCTGGTACTGGCACAAGAACAGACATATAGACCAATGGAATAGAATAGAGAATCCAGAAATCCACCCAAACCACTATGCTCAACTAATATTTGACAAAGGAGGCATGAACATATAATGTAGTCAAGATAGCCTCTTCAACAAATGGTGTTGGGAAAATTGGACAGATACATGCAAAAAAATGAAACTGGACCACCAACTTACACCAAATACAAAAATAAACTCAAAATGGATCCAGGACTTAAACATTAGAAGGGAAACCATAAAAATATTATAGGAATCCACAGGCAGCACAATCTCAGACATATGCCGAAAGAACTTCTTCACTGATACTGCTCCAAAGGCAATGGAAGCTAAAGAAAAAATAAACAAATGGGACTACATGAAAATAAAAAGCTTTTGTACAGCAAAAGAAACCACTAACAAAACAATAAGACAGACCACTGTATGGGAGAACATATTTGCAAATGTTATCACTGATAAAGGTTTAATCTCCAACATCTACAGCCAACTTATACAACTTAATAAAAGGAAGATAAACGATCCAATAAAAAAATGGGCAAATTACCTAAATAGAACCTTTTTGAAAAGATGACAGAAGGAAGGCCAAGAGACACATGAAAACATGTTCAAAATCACTAATTATCCGAGAGATGCAAATCAAAATGGCAATGCGATACCATCTTACACCTGTCAGAATGGCAATCATGTACAAAATCAACAAACGACAAGTGTTGGCGAGGATGCGGAGAAAAAGGAACCCTTGTGCACTGTTGGTGGGAATGCAGACTGGTGCAGCCACTGTGGAGAACAGTATGGAGTTTTCTTAAAAAACTAAAAATGGATCTCCCATTTGACCCAGCAATCCCACTTTTAGGAATTTATCCTAAGAAATTACAAACACCAGTCAGAAAGGATTTATGCACCTCTATGTTCATAGCAGCACAATTTACAATAGCTACAATTTGGAAACAGCCTAGGTGCCCATCAGCAGATGAGTGGATCAGAAAACTGTGGTACATCTACACAATGGAATTCTATGCTGCCATTAAAAAGAAGGAACTCTTACCATTTGCAACAACCTGGATGGAACTGGAGAGCCTTATGCTTAGTGAAAAAAAGCAGTCAATGAAGGAGAAGCACCACATGCTCTGCCTCATTTGTAGATAATAAAGAACATTGTAAACTGATGAACAAAAGGATAGATACAGAGGCAGTAAGCATCAAACAGACTGTGATATTATAGCAGAAAGATTAAGGAGAGGTGGGGTAGATAAGAGATCAATCAAAGGACTTGTATCTATGCATATAAGCATAACTGATGAACATAGACACTGGGGGGTTAGTGTATGCCTGGGATAGAGGGGGGGCAATGGGGAGATATGTATACATGTAACACAATAAAAAAAACAACTTTAAATTGGGAGCACTGAAGAACAAGTGCATATTAACCTATGCCCATCTTACAATATTTTTTTCCTAATTTTGTTCAGTAAATTATTGTTATTTATCAACCTAATAACTTAAGTTCTATGACATTTGTGGGCATATATATGATTTACTTGATGCTAAGGTATTAATTAGGAAGGCAATATCAAATTACAACTTTTTCATGGGAAATCATTTTCATTTACATGTTCTCATTTCTACTAGTATATTGTGGAGAAAAGTGGGAATTACTAATTACAAGTAATTCTGTGCATAAACACATTCACTGAATCACTGAAACATAAATTGCTCAATATCAAAATTTGATTAAATTATATGGCTCTGGAACAATCACTTTATATATTACTCACCAATTTTAAAATTACCATTACATTTCTGCCCTTAGATTTCCAGCAATATGTATTTGATCCAAAATTTCTTTATCATTGAGTCTGATGGATTTACTCTGTGAAGCAGATTGACTTTTTTCCCCTTTTCCTTCCTTTGTAGTATGTAGAGCTAAGAGAATTTTAATCTGAACATTTACTCTGAGAAAACTTAATTCACTTTTCCAACTGCCCGGGATTAGTCAATTAGCAGCTATGGGGGCCCTTAAGGATCCATTCACTCTCTCAGTTTAGTGTGAGAACAAATTAGTATTTCCCAAAATAATGCCAATTAAGCCAACATAAAAAGTTAGTATCTATATTAATCTCAAGAGACAAGTTATAATATCTCTCCGAAAGAGCTGTCACTCAAGGACAATGCTTTTTAGCTTGCATAGTTCTGCTACTTTTATATGGTACTCCTGAAGCCTGCTTTTGCCAGATGTCACCTACTATTACTACCTCTGATACTGTTGTGTGATGCCTTCACACACACACTAATTTGTATGCATATATACATACACCACATACATTTAAAAAAATCTAAATATTTTGGTGCTTCATTTTGTCTACTGCACTGTGTAGGAGCCCAAAAAACATGTATTCTTTTTCTAGTTCTTGGAAAATTTATTTCACTGTTGTATGAAACATTTTCATCATTTGAAAAGTTAAAATGTTGACCTACGTCATAGACTGGCCTACTTGGGCCCCTTGACCAGCTATCTATTTTGGTAAAGAAGGTTTATTGAAATGCATTCAACATTCATTCATTCACTTATACAGGATCTAAAATTGCACTAACACAGAATCATCAAAGTTGAATAGTTGAGAGAGATTGAATAGCCTGCAAACATACATATTTACTATTTGTACCTGTAGAAAATATTTGTTAATCAGGGACTAGACAAATGATCAATAAGGTCCTTTCTAGGTATATGCATTTGTTATTTAAGAAGATTTTGCTAGAAAAAAAATCTTAGTCTGCCTATCAAGTATGAGAATAAATTTTTTCAAATTAGTTTTCTACTCTGAAATCTTATCTATGAATCCAAATGCAAAAACCAACATGTTTCATTTAAATAGTGGAATTCTCTCATGTGATATTCTGTTAAATATAAAGTTCTAACCAGTGGTAGTAATATTTTTAGCAATTTATTCATTTTTCTAATGTTTTAATCTTATCCCAATTATAAGAAATGTAGCCTAATCTTAAATCAATTTACATTTCTTGAGAGACTTTTATGCAAAGTCCATTTTGATCCACTTTAGGGAATTTAAAACCCAGCTGTACAGCTGAATTAATCAGAAATGGAAGAAAAAATAAAATATAAGTGACTAAAATTAATATTCATAGGAAATAAAGTATAGATTCATGTAAAAGGGTGTGTATGTATTTACATTAATTAATAGTGAAGATCTGAGTTTCATTATTATCAAGGAGAAGGCCTGGCATTCATGTTCTATTGGTGCATCAACAATGTGTTTTATTTTTCTGTAACTTTCAAAGCACTTAAATGAAAATATGTCAGTTAAGTGGCCAATGGGTAGTGATGAACTGTCAATTTTCAAATCAGTGAATGACCTTAATACCTATGATCAGGAACTTAAAGTTTCACAGAGGCAATTTGAGATTTACTTTAGCATTATACAGAAGAAAATGAAAGCATCAATTTATTGTAAAACTTTTGTACTGAAGAATGAGAATGCACTAAAGAGCACTAAGTCATCCAAGAGAAACCAAGGATAAACTAACAACTGATCTTCTTTTTCTTTAACTTCTCACAAAATCTTTGCCAGCTGAATTGTCATGTGTTAATTTATATTTTTAAATTTAGTTTATGTGTAACATTTTGGTAGATTTTTGTAAAAAATGGCCATGACTATTCCCTTCCCGATATCCCCATCCCTCCTAATGTGAATTTGGAAGTCCTTCCATTAGAATGTGGAATCCCTTTCCCCACAATTTAAATATGGACTCATGATCTGGTTTGGCCAACTGAATTTGATGGAATTGATTCCATGACATTTCTGAACAGACTTCAATAGGACTTACATGCTTCTCTCTTTCACTCTCTTAAATAGGATATCAACGATCTTCACCCCACAGTATTTTTAAAGCTCTCATGTAATCCCTCTGATATTGAAATGGGGCTAGCCTGTGTGTTCCATATAATGAGTCAGAAGAGACAATATCTGAGATTCTAGACTAGGATCATATGGGTATTAGAGCTTTTGCTTTGGATTTTTGGATTATTGACTTGGGGAAGCCAGCCCATGTTATGAGAATACTTGTGTGAGCCCCTCTCCATGTCCCGCTTGGTTCAGGGTTTGGGTTCTGAAGGAAGCCGCACGCAAATGAAGAGAGAGACTAGAAAATATTAATTTGGCGATATTGGGGGGTCAGGCAGGAGCCTTCCTCTAGTGGAAAGGACTACCCCTTGCTCTGGCCTTTTTCTCCCTTTTATTAAGGCTTTTGGACACACCCCTAGCCTTTAGGCAGGAAATAACAAAACAGAAATTAACATGAAACAAACAGGTAGAGGTTGCTTCGGCTAACAATGTTTTCAACTAAACAGTGAGTAATTAGGTCTGATCTTTCAGAGCAATTAAGATTGACCAGCCTTCTGGTTTCCTGTTTACATCCATTTAGTGAGAACAATGTTTGGATTCTGACAAATACTCAAGTAGTCTCCTGGAGAGAGTTCAATGTGAAGAGAAATCAACTTGGTAGCACTAGCTAGACAACCATGTTGCTAAACTACCCTGAGAACAGATGCTTAAGGCTCAAGTAGCCTAAAGATGATAGCAGCTGCAGATAACCTCTGACTGCAGCCTCATGGAAACCCCAGACACTTCTTCGCAACTGACCTGCTCTTGAATTCCTGCCCCACAGAAACTTGATTAGGGCTCTTCTTAAACCCCCATATTTTGTGTGTTTGTTACACAGCAATTATTAACTAACACACTGTAACCCAATAGTGTGCACAGGCGTTAGCTGCACTAGGAATAATGGCTGGTCCAGGTGTCAGAGGCAGTATGTGCATGTATAACACTTTTAAATATCTCTAGTTTGAGAAAGAATTTATCATTTCCCTGCTGCCATGAGTAAATTCGAATTATGTCCCCCCTTTTTTTGCCTCTCCTTTATTTCCCTTGACTTTTAAATTGTATTAGAGTATATTGATTGTGTTTTATTTTATGCTGTTGTTATTTATATATTGCTAGAGGCCTGGTGCACAAAATATGTGTACAGGGGTGGTTCCCTCAGCCCAGCCTGCACCATCTCTAATATGGGACCCTTTGAGGGATGTCCAGTGGGATCTAGCCTAAATGAGCAGTTGGACATCACTCTCATAATCCAGGACTGCTGGATCCCAACTGCTCGCCTGCCTCTGCCTGATTGCCCCTGAGCTCTTTTGCCTGCCAGCCTGATCACCCCCTAAACACTCCCCTGCCAGCCTGAACAACACCTAACCACTCCCCTGCCAGCCTGATCAACACCTAACTGCTCCATGGCTGGTCTGATTGCCCCTAACTGCCCTTCCCTGGAGGCCTGGGTCTCCACCAACTGCCTTCCTCTGCAGGCCTGGTCTCCCCCAACTGTCATGTTCTGCTGGCCCTGTCACCCTTAATTACCCTCCCCTGCTGGCCTGATCACCCACAACTGCTTCCCCTGAAGGCCTGGTCCCCCCCAATTGTCTTTCCCTGCTGGCTTGCCCTCTCTCCTCCCAAAATGTCCTCTCCTGCAGGCCAAATTTGCCCCAACTGTCTTCCACTGCAGGCCTGGTCTCCCCAAACTGCCCTCCTCTGCCAGCCTGGTCACCCCTAACTGCCCATGACTGCCCTCCCCTGCAGGCCATCTTGTGGCAGCCATCTGGAATCCACATGGGGGCAGCCATCCTGTGACAGTAAATTTGCATATTGTAACAGAGCGAGTCCCCACAAGATAGACCACAAAGACCAATTGAATTCAAACAGGCCTAAATTTATTACAGATTCGAATCTGGGCTCAAACCTTAACTGACACAGCAGCCTGGCTCCTTTTCCCCATCTAAGTGCCTGAGTTAGGGCAATCAGCTCGGCCTTTTGGGCAGAGGTCCCATGTCCTAGGCCCAGATGACAGAGTCTAGGGTGACTATGGCAGACAAGTACTGTGGATGTAGGTGGGGAGCATCATCACTGCACCCTCCAAGCAAGAGAGGTCCCTGAGTAGCTGGCTTCCCTGGCCCACAGCTGGGATGGCCCTGCCTGTCATGGGTTTTGAAAGTCCAGGACATGAAGGTTGTAAGACAGCGCTGCATAGAGATGCTTGGTGATGAAGCACAGGCAATACACCGGATTGCTCAGGGGTTTCGACGTCAGTGGGAAGGCGTGTAGGCAGGCCCTTTGGTGCCGGTCCCATAGTCGTACAACCCCGTAGTAGGAGGAACCTGTGGCCAGCAAGTGGTTCCCATAGCCACAGGACAGGAGCGTGAAAGGGGACTCATACATGAGGTTTAGCACCCCAGCCCCTGGGGAAAGTCACTGCCCAGGTACATCATCAGCTGCCCACTGTTGAGGTCCCAGATTCTCAGGGGTGAGAAGTGCCCACAACAAGCTGTCCCAGTCACAAAAGAGCTGAGTAATGGGCTGATAGCAATGGACCAGACTCGATCTTCAGTCTGGATGGTGTGTTAGCACTGGCCAAGCCGGCTTAAGGCCAAAGACCATACCTTGGCCATTCTGTCCCTGGAGCCACTCACGATGATGCCCCCTTGGCAATCCACACAGTTCACCAGCTGTTGGCAATCGTCCCAGGTGGGTTGAAAGTGGTTCGCGTTTCCTGGGTGCTCTTACTTGGAGCTGGTGTACTTGATGACGGCCTTGATGCCCTCGGACACAGCGTGCTTGGCCAGCTCGCCAGGCAGCAGCAGGCGCACGGCCGTCTGGATCTCCCAGGACGTGATGGTGGCATGTCAGGCGGGGCCTGGCTGCCGGGCTGCCTGGGGCTCGCCTGATAAGAGCACCGACAAAGGGGCAGTCCCTCTTTTTATACCCATTCTGCCTTCCTCTATTGGCTCATAGATGCTGACTTGGCAATCTCTAATTGGTTCTCAGGCAGCAAGGGACCAGCTAATCCAGGAGGTTCCTAGTAAGGCTGCTTGACCTAGTTAGCCTAACGAACTCAGGAAGTTGTGGTTTAGGTATTGTAGTCTGGCCGAAGATAAGAGGCTCAAGATTGCAGTTAATCAGAGGCAGGTTCAGATTTTTAACCCTGATTCTGAACCTTCCCCTCTCCCTTCTTTAATAGTTTGCAGGCCTGGCTTTAGGGGAGAAAGTGTTGCAAGCCTAGCCGTAAGGGGGTTCCTCAGTAGTTCCCAATTTAACCGCTACACATATAATTCTTTTATTAGATAGGACTAGAGGCCCAGTGCACAAACTTTGTGCATGAGGAGGGGTGTCCCTCAGCCCAGCCTGCACCCTCTCCAATCTGGGAATCCCTCGAGAGATGTCCAACTCCCCATAGGATTGGGCCTAAACGGGCAGTAGGACATCCCTCTCACAATCCAGGACTGCTGGCTCCCAAGTTCTCACCTAACTGCCTTCCTAATTGCCCCTAACTGCTTCTGCCTGCCAGCCTGATCACCCTCTACCCAATCCTTGATTGATGCCTAACTGCTCCCTGCCATCCTGTTTGCCCCTAACTGCCCTCCCCTGCAGGCCTAGTTGGCCCTAACTGCCCTCCCCTCTAGGCCTGGGTTCCCCCCAACTGCCCTCCCCTGCTGGCAATCTTGTGGCAGCCATCTTGTGTCCACATGGGAGTAGCCATCTTTGACTACATCTTGTGTGTTGAAGTGGTAGTCAATTTGCATATTACTCTTTCATTAGAGAGGACTTGAGGCCCGATGCACAAAATTCTTGCAAGAGTAGGCTTTCCTTTACCAGGCTGCTGGAACTAGCACCTGGGTCTCGGGTTTCCTTTGCAACCCTGGCTTTCTCTAGTCTAATTAGGATATTATACTTTTATTATTATAGTTAATTATTATTATGGCATTTAGTATTATTTGATTTATCAGTTTTAAATCTCTTTTTGAAACCTGGTTTTTAAAAAAGAAGTTTGGTATTCTTACACTATTACAAATATTCTTGTCACCTTAAAATTCTCATTATCAATGCTTCATTATCAATACATTTTATGATAATATTAACCATACTACTTACATTTTTTTCTGTCCTTGAACTTTATAAGGTTTTTGCTATTTTTATCATTAATCTCTTAGTGGTTGAGATTTGTTTCTTAATAGTTTCCTCAAGAAGACTCATGGGATTTAAACTGTTTGTATGGTCAAAACAATTTTGTCTTATCTTTATACTTGAATGACTGGAAATGAAATAATTGGGTCACAGTTTCTTTAAAGTTTTTAAAATCATTGCTTTAATGTGTTCTCATTTGTCCAGTATTATGATAAGGCAATCTGAGATCATCCTGATTTGCCTTATATTAAGAGAGAGTTTAATATTTTTGGTGAGATGTCAAAGGGTTCTTAATTTCATTTCCTTTTTTTAATTTTTATTTTTTTATTGAAGTATATTGGTATACAACCTTTTATTGGGTATATCAGTTTAGGTGTACAATATAGTGATTTAATATATTTATACCTTACCATATGCTCACCCCCTTAATTCTAGTAATCATTGTCATAATATAAATTTATCACAGTGTTATGGATTATATTCCCTTGCCCTTTTCTGCCATCACCAAGCTTTTTTTCTCTGTTTCTGAGTCAGTTTTTATTATGCTTTCTTTCTAGATTACACACATAGGTAAAACCATACAATATTTGCCTTTTTCTGCCTAACATATTTCACTTAATATAATACTCTCTAGGTCCATCCAGGTTGTCCCAAATATGACAACATTTTATTCCTATTTATTGCTTTCTTTATATATCACCTTTATCCAGTCATCTAGCAGTGAGCTCCTAAGTTACTTCTATACCTTGGCTATTATAAATTATGCAACAATGAACATAGAGTTGCATATATCTTTTGAATTCATATTCTTGTTTTCTTTGGATAAATATCCAGAAGTGAAATTGTTGAATCTTATAATATGTCTATTTTTAATTTTTGTTTTTATTTGAGAATCTTAAAACTGTTTTTCAAAAGGGCTGCACTTATTTCAGTTCCACCAAGAATGCACAAACGTTTTTCTCCACATCTTTGCTAACGCATGTTATTTATTAACTTATTGATAATAAGTATTCTGACAAGAATGGAAGTATGTCATTACTATCTTGATTTGCATTTTCCTGATTATTAATGATGTTGAGCAATCTTTCTTACGTCTATTGTTATCTGTTTGTCTTGTTTGTAGAAATAGTTTTTCATGTCAAGGGCATTTCTCCAGAGGGTTCTTAACTTTTTTAAAGAAAAATGTAACATTTACTTAGTGTTGAATGTAACTGTCATAAAAGAGCTATATGAGATACGGATAATTCTAATTCCCAATTTACACATGGAAAAGCTGTTCTGGATGCCACATAGGCAGTATGTGACTCATCAATCTCATTTTGAAAGTTAAAAGCAACTGCATGATGAGTAATCTTCAATGTATAGGTGATACAGCAGGGGAATGAATACATGGCAGATGATTAAATAAGTGACTTGAAAGACTGAACCAATTGTCCCTTCCTTCTTTCCTTCCATCCTTCTCTGCTTCCCTCTCCTTCCCTTCCTCTTTTTTCTTTCTTCCTTTCACACATAAATTATGTATGGTGGCTATAAACAAATATCTCAAAAATTCACATCATTCTGGACAAGGCCCTAGAGATAGAGAAGCAAAACTGGTTGGCAACAGTACTAACTATTGCAGACAGTTGGTTTGAAAATAGTCGGAGATTTATTTCATCTTATTTATCTCCTTTAGGCTATATTTGGAATTTCAAGTAGGAGGTGCTTCTTTGCAATGTATCACTTCTAATTCATCACATGTACTGCATTTGTTGTGTGTTCAATGGCTTGTAAAAATGAGCTGACCTAAGAGACATCCACAACATTTGCAGAATGACTTTTTATGGTCTAAAATGTTTTCAAATAACAGTTTTCAGGCTGAGGGAAGAATTGGAAATGTACCGAAATGTTTATAAATCTCTCTCAACTATTAGGATTTTGTTTTTTGTATATGGTATGAAATAGTTGTTCTATAGGTAGAGATTTGGGAGTAAATGTTTGAAAGAAAATTCTAAAATGTGGTTTACTACATCCACTAAGGAAGCAGTCCAGGTATTGAACTAGAAATGTACACTGCGGATTTTAAAATTATTTCTTCTCTCCCATAGGAGAGAACATTTGGCAGGCCCATTCTCTTTGAATAGTTAAAAGTAAGGGTATGATTTTACCTCTAAGTGAATTTCTAAGGTAAGCACTTTATTAGCATTTGGTATACATATCATTTTAGGGCATATGCACTTGTCAGTCCATATTTGATCCACTCTTGGGTCAGTGTGCTAATATGACCAAAAGTTAGAGGGCTTGCTACAATATCATAGCACTAAAACATCCTTTGTGATTTTCTTTAGCTTGGTTTTTTTTTTGTTAATCTCCCACTAAATTGTATTTTTTTTCTCTAGAGTAGAAAGGGTCATTATGTGGATTGATATTAGAAATAACTTTGCTTATTATTATTAAGTATTAGCATAGGAGATGGCAAATGATAAAACATAACCATTTGAGAAACTTACCATATGAAATGTGCCACTTACCTGCAGTCCTTAGAAGGTGATAAACTGCTCCGTGGCTACCAGTAATCTAGAAGTGAGTAGGAAATGCTTGTGATGGTTTTCAGCCTAGATCGTCACTTACTATGTAATGGTGGACCTAGGATCTAAGTTGTATTACTCAAAAAAAGGAAAGATTTATTTCACAGTTGAAAAGGAGATAAATTTGGTTTCTGTCTCCTTTGGAAATAAAAATTGTCACAATAGTTGATGGTAGTTATTTTGTAACCATGATGGCAGGTAGTAGCTTACAGATAAAACTAACCCAGAAATAGGCAAATTAAGGATATTTGGAGCCCTGTTCATACCACACTTGATGATACTCTACCTTCAGATAATAAATGTCTTTATAGTTTATGCCAATTTGAGGTAGTATCTTTTGAAATAAAGTACAACTAAAATATTCTAATAAACACAGTCTCTTATGGGGTTTCTCTAAGACTCCAATAAGATTGTTCATATGAAATTATTACTACAGTGTTGGGAGTAGTAACTTAATATATTTGTTTATTTTTAATATATCTGAGAGGATGCTGCCATAGGGAATCTAAGTACAAACAGATACATAACATTTTGTAGGTTAAATCTATCAGATTATTTTTAATATCAAATATAGCTCTCTGGTTTTAGACATTCTCCTCTTATCATAGATCAGACAACCAAACTCTAGACAGAAGCTGGTAAGCCCTGATGTTTCCTTTTTCCAGATCCAACTTCTCTCCAGTACATGACACAGTTCTTACTGTGGCATGAAGGTGAGATTCTACATCAATCTGACTTAAGTAACTATCACAGTGGACATTGGTGCATAAATATGAATTTGTCTATTTGTGTACATTTGTGTATGTGCATGCACATGCATGTGCCTATGTGTGTGCATCTGGACTCTCCATATGTAGTCATCCACTTTCAGTTGTAGCACTTAGAACATTGTGGAGAGAGAATCTGTTCCTCTCTATTCTGCCCCATGTGGTCTGAAGAGTGTGTCACCCACTGTCCCTACGTTGACACATATGTTCAAAGTCCAAGTAAAATCAGGACATAACTTTCTCTCTGTCCAGGAGTGAACATATGAATCAAGGCATGTCAATAAGGACCAACCTGCATTGGACTCACCAGACTGCTGCTAAAGCAACTGGAGAGCAGTGTACTCTCTCTGGGCACTCTCGAGTTTGAAAGCATGTGTGCCTAGGGCTGCCATAGTTGTGAGGAACCTGAGCAGCATACCACTGATTTAGCTTCTAAGTCAAGAACTTCTATTTCTGATTCCTTCCTCTCTTCTTTGCTATGTACCCATGTTCAAGTCTTTAGAACTCACCAGTTATTTCATGGAAAAAGTGAATTATAAGATGAATCTCATATATAGAAGGTCCAGCACTGAGATACATTGGTGACCAAAAACGCTGCCTTTGAGGAACCCTCATAAAATGTTTACCAAGCATATTGCAAGGCGATTAAAATAGCATGGCCCCGAATATCTGCATTTCAAATTGTTCAGCTATAAGGAACTGTATCAATGCCCACCCTTCCATAATGCATTTAAAGAGAGTTGCATTTCTGTAGAAAAAGTTGTTAATTTGGTTATCAACTCATAAAAGCATATTAAGTGCTACTATTAGATTCATCACCTCTGCTCCATTTTTTCATAGCACTCAATTAGTTAGAAAATTAAGGATCTTCAAGATTTCTAAGTCTTCAGATAAAAATTACACTATTCAGCAAAAAATGCAACTGAAGAATGTGTCCCCAGCAGGAAGAAGAAGGCTTGCATGCATTTTCTCAATGAAATTGCTCATGCTGATCAATATCTAGATAAAAGGAAACTGGAAGTCTTTGGACCTATGAAGGCTTTATCAAAGACAAATATAGAATTGCTGAATTCTATATTTTGGGGGATGCTGATAAAAACAAAAAAAGCAAAAACCAAAATAGAAAACAAAACAAAACCCTCTCTGTCCCTAATAAGTGAGAAATAAAGTTATTAATTCATCACTTCTCCATTTTTAAATAAAGTTATTTTCTATTTATTAGGGAATGAACATCAAAGAACCATTAACAGAAGAGACTCAGAATCATTTTTGTGCTATCATAACAGGATGCCTGACTGCTCTACTGGGAGAAGATAATAATATGTGAAGAACTAGGCCAAGAAGCTTTTCCCACCAAGCTCAAACCTTTAGAAATGTTAATTCCCACCAGAAGTACAGAAGGGTGGTTTTATTTCTAGGGGGAGGGTGGTGGGCAGTCTATTTTGACTTTACGTTTATAGAGTAGGGTGTCATTTGTCCATGAACTCTAAAGATAAATGAGCTCTTGATTGAATGGTAGCTGCCTTACCTACAGTAGGGAAAACTGCTGAAAGATGACAAAAATGGCAGGAATTAATGCTGAAGATTTTGCCAGAGGGAATGCAGAGTGAAAAAGAGATGATTTGATTAAACATTCAGGGATGACTGGTGAACCTCCCAAAGTTCAGAGGTTCAGTTCAGATATCTATCTCAACATTTAGCTGCTCACTTGAAGCTCTGCCACGCCCAAGGAAACTGTTGACAATTTCTGAAGATCATTGAGGCTTACAGAGGGCCACTCGCTTGTTTCTGCATCTCTTCACTCCATCTCAAGAAGAAAGGGTTACCAAGATACTGTATTGTTGTTAGAATTTTCTGTTACTGCAAATTTTGCTATTGCTGCTACCCCCGCAGGGTTTCTAAAATAGAATGGCATTTTACTACACCAAGAACATTACTACTTTTAAAACTTTTCAGTACCAAATCAATGGATCATAAGAGAAAGGAAAAGTAAAAGTTAAAATATCGATATCCTAAATTCATGGGAATTTTTATTGGCTCCATTTGTTTTCAAAAACATGTTTGGTAAATTAGTGAATAATTGGATCATCTCTTTTTAAAAAAAAGTCATTTGGTTCTTCTACCTAATTATAGTTGAAGAATAAACTTTCTGTTGTTTGACATCACAGGCTGTAGGATTCATTCCATTGCCAGGCATTCGGCTAAAGATTTTATAGTCACTATTTCATTTCATTGTCACAGAGTTTGGCAGATTGAAAAACAGTAAACAAGGAAAAACAATACTCTCACACAAAACAAATTCCAACAGAAGCAGATCTATTTCTGTCTGCTGCCAAAATTAATAATGATCTCTGTGTGCTTACTATACAAATGACAGTCTGTAGCCCCTCAGCATCAGCATCACCTGGAAGCTTGTTAGAAATAGCAAATCTTAGGTGCATCTCAAACATATTTCATGAGACTTGTATTTTAGCAAGTTCCCAGGTGATTCCTGTGCATATTAAATTTGAGAAGAAGTATTCTTCACTACACTGTCATTTTTTTCTTGATAAATGAAATTTTATTGGCATAGCTCAAAGTTTTTAAGCAAAAATACCTATTTCTTTTTAATCCAAGGTTAAAATATCTTATTTTTCTGATTATGATATATATGCCTACTTAAGAATGAAAATAGTCATGAATTTACAAAGAAGAAAATAAAATATCTTATTATCTTATTTCTTGAAAATGAACTTTTTTTTACAGTATAAAATAATAAAAGGAATAAATCTACTTTTACCACTAAACTAAAAAGCAAACAAACAAAACAAATCATTTATTTAATATAGATATCTTAGGAGAAATCATAACTTCATTCATAAAAGTTAGGAGATTTAATTTTTAAAAGCATTGTAATATCTGAGACTTCTAAGTGAGAATTCAATGAGGAAAAATTTGAAAGCTATAATGAGGAGGATAATGTGGAATTGTTTGAATTTTTATTCTAAAATATTATACATATAGTTTATTCAACATGTTTTTTTTCCCTTCCCCATCTTTCCTAATATATTGTTCCTTTTTACTTATCCTCACATAAACTGTTAATACTTAGAATGGGCAGAAATCATGAAAAGAAAGCTTGACAGAATTTGCTACATAAAAATTTGTTTATCAAAGTGATACAGAATTTTTTGACTGGAACACAAGGTATTCCCCTAGGCAGGATGGTTCCGGGATTCTTTGTCCTTCAGAATTGAAGAATAAATCCATGGATGGAAGATGGTATAACAAAGGTGTAAATTTATTGAAGAACAAGTACAGAATCACACTTGGAGAAGGGGAAAGAATCTCATAGCTCAGACTCCCACATGGGGAGATGGAAAGACTCCCATAGCACAGACTCCCACATGGGGAGGAAGACAAAGTCCCACCAAGTCCCTGTGTTCTGATATCCTTTCTAATTGGTCAATATCCCTTTTGAATTGGTTACTATAGTAATTCCTGAGCTCAAACATCAAACCTCACATGGGATATGGGAAGCCCTCCTCCCTTATTATTCTCCCATTCCTTCTAGATTTTCTTCCTCCTTTATTTTATAAACTAGAGGCCCGGTACATGAAAATTCATGCACTGGAGGGGGGTCCCTCAGCCCAGCTTTCCCACTCTCACAGCCCTCAGGGGTGGGAGGCGACTAGGCTATAAGGGGAAGGCGACACCCCATCACACCTCTGCTGCTACCACTACCAAGAGCACAAGTTTCAGCCAGCCTTGGTTACCTGAGCCTCGGGCAGCCCTGGGTGGCTGGGCAGCCACCATTTGTGGCTTGCCTGTGCCTCAGGTTGGTCCTGGGTGGCTGGGGGACTTGAGAGGACGGGTCACCACTATCTTGTGCCTGTGGGCACTGACATCTTAGAGGGTGTGACAGTCAATTAGCATATTTCCTCCTTATTGGCTATGGGTGCCACCATCTCTGAGGGCAGGACAGTCAATTAGCAGAGCCTCTCTTTATTGCTGTGGGTGACACCATCTTTGCAATGGTGTGAGGATCAATTAGCATATTCTCTCTTTATTCGATAGGAATAGACATTTTGTTACCCCCAGTTCCCTTATTTTAGGTAAATGTAACTGTTGCTGGTCCCTTGTCTTATGGAAATGTAACTGCCCCTGGCTCCCTTGTGTTATGGAAATGTACCCTCTCTCAGACCTATGTTTTTTCCATGGAGCCCCCTAATTTAAAAAATTCCCTAAACCTGCCTATACCCCCATAAAATTCCTATTTCAAAAGCATAACCCAAGCAAATATCAGATGTTAAAAACTGCAATGTTTATAAGAGATAAAGCATACTATTTTATATAGTAAATACAAATAAATAAAAAAGCATCAGTGTTCCAATGGGAAAAATATATTAAATTTGAAAAAATATAAACAAGTGGAACAATATACCATGTTCATGGATGGGTAAAATAAACACATTAAAATGTCCGTACTACCTAAAGTGATCTATCAGTTCAATGCAATCCCCATTAAAATACCAACAGCATATTTTGCAGACCTAGAACAAACTACAAAAGTTTATATGGAATAGAAAAAGACCCTAAATAGCTGTAGGAATTCTGAAAAAAAAAAGAACAAAATTGGAGGTATAACAATACCAGATTTCACGCTATATTACAAAGCCACTGCTCTCACAACTGCTTGGTACTGGCACAAGAACAGACATATAGATCAATGGAACTGAACAGAGAACCCAGAAATTGATACAAGCCATTATGCTCAATTAATATTTGACAAAGGAAGCAAGAGCACACAATGGCATCAAGACAATCTCATCAATAAATGGTGTTGGGAAATTGGACAGATACATGCAAAAAAATAAAACTAGACTATCAACTTATACCGTACACAAAAAAACCCTCAAAATAGATAAAGGACTTAAATGTAACATAGAAACCATAAAAATCTTAGAGAAACCCATAGGCAGCAAAATATCAGACATATCTCATAGAAATATCTTTAGTGATACATCTCCTAGGACAATGGAAACTAAGGAGAAAATAAACAAATGAGACTACATTAAAAAAAAAAAGCTTTTGCACAGCAAAAGAAACCATCAATAAAACAACAGAAGAGCCCACTACAAGGAAGAATATTTAATAAGGGTTTTAATCTCCAAAATTTATAGAGAACTCATAAAACTTAACAAAAGGAAGATAAACAATCCAATAAAAAAATAGGCAAAGGACTTAAATAGACACCTTTTGAAAGTGGGCTTATAGAAGGACAAGAGGCATATGAAAAAATGCTTAAAGTCACTAATAATCAGAGAAATGCAAATCAAAATAATAATGGGGTACCATCTCACACCTGTCATAGCTATCATCAACAAATTAATACAAGATAAGCTGGAGAGGATGTGGAGAAAAAAGGAACCTTCATACAATGCTGGTGGGAATGCAGCTGGTGCATCCACTGTGGAAAACAGTATGGAATTTCCTCAACAACTAAAAATGGATCTCCCATTTGATCCAGTGATCCAACTTCTAGGATATATCCCAAGAAACTAAAAACACCAATCAGAAATGATATGTGCACCCCTATGTTCATAGCAGCACAATTTACCATAGGTAAGATTTGGAAACAGCCTAAGTGCCCATCTGCAGACAAGTGAATTAGAAAACTGTGGTACATCTACACAATGGAATACTATGCTGCTATAAAAAAGAAGGAATTATTACCATTTGCAGCAGCATGGAACTGGGGAGCATTATGCTGAGCAAAATAAGCTAGTTGGAGAAAAATAAATATCACACAATCTCACTTAATTGTGGAATATAATGAACAACATAAACTGGTGAGCAAAAATAGATCCAGAGACATATAAATAGACCATCAAACCTCAGAGGGAAGACAGGGCAGGGTGGCGGTGGTAGGGGGGTAAGTGATCAGCCAAAGATTTGTATGTATGCAAGCATAACCAATAGACACAGACACTAAGGAGCAAGGGCATATACTGAGGGTCGGGAGTGGCCAGGAGAGGTCAATGGGGGGAAAAGGAGACATATGTAATACTTTAAACAATAAAGAATTGACATTTTATAAAAAGAAAAATAATACGCATATAAAAATCATATTTTGCCCTATGGTAGGAAACCATAATTTCATTCATAATAGTTAAGAAGTTAATATTTTAAAGCATTGTAATATCTGAGACTTTTAAATGAGATTTGGAAAAGGAAAATTTTGAGACTGTTAAATGAGAAATCAATAAGGAGAATTTAGCATCAAACAACTGTAGAAGCATTTTTTTCATGTATTAGTTGAAGATTAAAAGCAAAGATTATGAGGAAATGTAGCTCCTTACACTTATAATTAGTTTTAAATTGGTACATTTCTAAAGTGTAATTGGCTGATTTATATCAAAACCCTAATAATAAGTACACATATTTATTCATTAAATTTCATTTTTAAAACTTATTCTAAGAAACTGAAAATTGTATAAATATGTTTATTAAAGCAGCTTTTATAATAATATATAATTAAAAGATAATGTAGACACTCAATAAGTTAGGATTTCTTAAGTTATAATAGATTTATACAATAGAATGATGAAAAGCATTAAAATTATATATTTAAAGATATTTTTATGAATGGGATTGAAAAAAATCATGACTCATTCTGTCAGTAAGAATATACATAATAGTATCATTTTGAATTGATTTCTATTTTGTAAATTTTCAAATATGGCCATTCTACATCTAAGAATTTTTTAAACCATCCAATTAAAAAACAAAAAAAGGTGATTTAACTTGGAATGAGATATCCACCTAAGATATATTTTATTCATTCTATGATATTGAGATAACAGAGTAGTGTTAAACAAGGGTTTTAATAATTGTAGAAGGAAGGAGATGGAGGAGTTCCATATTATAGTGATACTGGGGATGTGTCTATTCATATCCAAATCAACATCTCTGAGGTCATGGTCTGGGGTCAAGTAAACTGTCACCAGTTATCCAAACTGAGATGACTGAAATACCTGTAGTCAAAACCTCACAATCCATAAAAGTGTATGCTGTTCCAGAGAAGGCTATCCCTTCACTTATTATTAATCATTTCACTTTGCACATGTGCACAAGTGAAATCACTAACAACAAAATATAAACAAGAAATATTTTTGTCCTCAATTATTTATCTATCTATGCATCTATCTACCTATAATCTATTAATTGTAATGGACGGTTTTAACTTTTTGGACCATAATTCATTACTTCCTTCATTTTTTTCCTAGTTAAGCTACCAAGCCGAGAAGATGGGAAATATACAAGTGCATATTCTAAAGTAGGGCCCTTGACACATTAAGGTAGTATAATAAGCACTGACCATTCTTTTTCATAAAAGGGAATAATGGAGAGGAGTGTTCTTTTCTAGGAATCTGTATGTTTTCTGCCACCTCAACTACCAAGACAATGTGGTAGCAGGAGGAGTAGTGCATAAGAAACTGCAGGATGAGGACAGGCCAGCAAAAAGCAGAGAATGACATTCCCTCATAGCTTTAATGCTGACTGAGATGCAGGAATTGTAGGGGTGCACTATGTTGTTCACAGAAAAGAAAGTAAAAAAACATTCTTGAGAGAATTTACATGAGATTAGGTGAGCTGAGCCAGTTAGTAGGGAAAGCATGAGGAAAGAGGGCAGTGAAGGGAAACACTTTTATGTATACCTTTCCACTTTGGCTGGACAAGGGTGAATAAAGGCCCAAAGGCTAAAATGGAAACAGCTATGAGTCACCTCACAGGAGGCTATTTGCCTGGGTGAGGGGGACTGTGAGTTATAAGACAGCACCTCCAGGGAAGTCCTGAGAAGTAACCAGATTACAGGCCTGCAAAAGAAAGCTAACTGTACAGTGAGGATCCCCCTACTCCTCAGGATTGTGAAGAACCTGTTAGAGCACCTTCCAAGACAGAGGAAGTTGTATAGTCAGGAAGGACTCACCAGCTAAGTAAACATGCCTGCACTTTTCCCTCTAATCTCTCCTCCCCTTCATCTGACCCTCAGGAGAAAGACAGGGGAGATGAAGAGTGAAGTACAGACTAAGTACCTTCTTCTATACTGCTGGCCATTGAGCCACTTCTCATTTCAGATGTGTAGGGCACGAAAAATCTTTAATTTAGTGGTGAGATTAAAATGTTTATTTAGAGTAGACTGAACTTCTAAATACCATGAAAATGAAACTGTTCTAAGACTCTGTTTAGAGATGGCAATGAATACAAAGGTATGGGATCAGTTTGAGTTGTGTCTGCAGTGAGAAAAGGAGATCTAGTGTATCATGCTGAAGACATTTGTAAGAGAGAAAGAAAAAAATATTGTTTCTTGACTGCACTCTGTTGAGCTTAGGCAACTCAAAACACTGCTTGTTTATATGGGGTCACTCATTTACAAATATGCTTTGCACTAATTCGTTTCATTTAAAATAAAGTGTTCCCAAACCCTCCAAATATATCTCATACAACAGAATGCAAAATAAGGTATTTTCTGTCCAATATAACTTCCAGGAACTTCAAACACATTAATCCATCAATAAATAGGTATTTTACATTCATTCATTTAAATATATATTGAGTACTGCAAATAGGCACTAGGGCTATAAATATGGGCTTAGAAAGTCATACATTTCATATTTCATATAAAACTTACTACAGCAAAAATGAACATGTTTTGAGATTTCCATTTGTTAAACATCATATTTATTGTTTAGACAGATAAAGATTATTAAAGTGCTCTTGCTAACCTTACCATTGGAGTAAGGTGAAAAATGAAACTTAAGTATTAAGAAAGGGTGGAATATGATTTATTCACTAAGAGAAATACAGATAAAGTACCTTGGATGTCAAAAGAAGAATCATATGAAAATGTGAGGCATTTTAGGCATAGGAATCACAAAGGCCTGTCAAATTAGTGTCATAATACTGATCAGGGAATCAGTATTTCACAATCTAATTTTCCAACCATACCCTCAGTCTTACATCTTCTATCCCAGCAATAGTAGTAGCTTCATGTCTGATATCCTTCTTAGACTCTGCCCTCCCCCAACATGACCATCCTATATAATAAAAGCCTAATATGCTAAGTGTCCAGTCATCTGTTCAACCAATCAAAGCATAATATGCTAATGATATGCTAAGGCCACTCAACCACTTGCTATTACATACACTGACCACCAGGGGGAAGACAATTGACCAATCCACCAGTCGCTATGACTGTACTAACCACCAGTGGGGCAGTCAACTGGTTATGACACACACTGACCACCAGAAGGCAGACACTCCGACCAATAGGTTAGCTTGCTGCTGGGGGTCCAGCCCATCAGGACTGAGTGAGATGAGCCAAACATGCTTGGAGCCCTCCAGTCGTCCCTTCCTGGCTGACCAACTTCCTGCATCCCTCCCTGGGTCCAGATTGTGCACCAGTGGGGTCCCTAGGCCCAGCCTGCACCCTCTCACAATCCAGGACCCCTTGAGGGATGTCAAGTGGAAGGATCAGTCTCTATAATGTGCACTGACCATCAGGGGGCAGACACTCAATGCAGGAGATGCCTCCTGGTGGTCAGTGCACTCTTACAGGGGGAGTGCTGCTCAGCCAGAAGCTGGGCTCACAGCTGGCAAGTGCAGTGGCAGTTACTGGAGCTGCTCTGACCTCCATAGCAGTGCTAAGAATGTCCCACTACCAGCTTAGGTTGGCAGTCGGAAATCCCCCAAGGGCTTCTGGACTGTGAGAGAACATAGGCCGGGGTAAGGGACTCCCCTGAATGCACCAATTTCATGCACCGGGCTTCTAGTATCTCCATAACTGCCCTCAAGTTAGAATATATTGTTCCCTTCATAGAAAGGGGGAAATTATCTTTTCTCCTTTCTCCATTCTGCTGACCTTTGATTACATATTATCTCTATTCCCATTCCCTTCAATTCTGTACATTTCTCAATAGACATTAGGTTCAAATGTACCAGACAAAAATAGTGAAAAAGGCAGAGATTCGTTCTCAAGCCAAAAGACTGAAATCTGTGTCTTGAGTCTGCTCTTTACTCTTCATTTAATGTGGTGGCTAAGGAAAATACTTTTCTTCCCACCATCTAAGTTCTTTTAGATGGGCTAATAATCAAATTCACATAAATAGATTAGAGGAGAAAATGTCCCAAGTTTATGATAGATGTATGTGCAAGGAAGGTGTCATAAGAGAGGAGAATTCCCAAAATACATTAGGCAGTGGAGGTTTATGTCATTATGAACAAAAGAGAAAGGGACAGGGGTCTGCAATTGAACACAGGTAGCAGGTAAATTCTGGCTTGGCAACCCAGAAAGGAGTGGGGCACAGAGGTGATCTAGTTACAGGCCCCTGCTTGAAGCCATCCTATCTACCACACTTATTTCAAATTAGCTAAGGTGAGTGTGCTAAAATTTCCCTCTTAGAGTAGGTTTTTCTGCCTAAATATCTTGGGCAGGAAACAGAGGATTAAATGCTTTTCTGAGTTGTTTCTTTCTTTATTTTTTAAAAATGTTTTTATGGATTTCAGAGAGGAAGGAGAGGGAGAGAGAGAGATAGAAACATCAGTGATTATGTATAATCATTGATGAGCAGCCGCCTGCACACACCACAGTGAGGATAGAGTCTACAACCCATACATGTGCCCTGAACTGGAATAGAACTGTGACCTCCTGGTCCATAGGACAATGCTCAACCACTGAATCACGCTAGCCAGGCTGTGATTTTTTGGTTTTTAATAACCAGCTTAAAAATTACAATCCTGAAAGGAAGTTTTTGAGTGGCAAACTTTGGTTCCCTTCAGTAGCTATTCATTTAATATCCTGAGCCTCATTTTACTTTTCATACGAAGCCTCTCTAGCAGTTATGAATATAATGCGAAGCATGATTTTTAAAAAATACTTTATAAGCTATCATAAAACATGTATAAACATTTTCTAAAACATTCAGAATTAAATCAGTCATGTTGCTGAAACACATTGCATCTAAGTGTATCTTAACACTTTCTACCACTATAGTTTCAATTTACTTTTCTTTCCCACTAGACAATGAATTCCTAAAGAGGAAGACTTATTCTCATTCATCTTTGTAGCCCAATCTACAGCATGGATGCAAGGAGGTTAGTTAGAGAGTATTTCAGGTTAGAGGAATAAGACAAATGTTAGCTAAAAATTTAATTAGATATCTAAAATAAATGTGAATATAAGATTTTACAATAATTTACAAGTTGTAGTGAGGTAGAAATATGACCTAACTTGTTTATAACAATGTTTAAGATGCTTAGAAAACAATGGGTAAGCAGGAAACCATGAACAATACACAACTCCCAGAGAGGGTTATCAGTGCTGGTGTCAGGCCAGGCCCTTAGGTGTGGTCTCACAGTCCCCATCCCAACACACGGGGCTTTTGCAAAGCCCACAAAAGATCCGGAAGTGCCATTCATGTTTGGTGGGCAAAGAAACCAAAGGGTATCAAGGGAGAGCTTCCTCCACATTGGTTGGCTCAGGGTTTGGAGAGAAACAGTCTTCCCTGAATCACTGTGCTTGTACATGCCAGACATCTGAAAATAAATGGGTTCTTCCTGTATCTCCAAGTTCTCCTGTGTATTTTTCAGTCTCCTGGTAAATTCGGTAACATAATGACCTTAGGAATTTAATTAATGTCTGTGATGCTCTCTTCATCTAAAGTGGTGGTAAAAATCTTTGTTCCATTTCATACAATGTTAAAGACAAAGAGAATTATATATATGATAGCTTGGAATTAAAAAAAAATGTAGGAAGGTCTTCTAATTTCCAATTCTATGCTCTTTCCACATCAGTGACATTTGAGTTATTGTTTTAATTTGAGTTTCCTTGAGGGCCCTGGCCCATGGGTGATCCTGACAGTGGAAATTTGTTTTTTGCATGGCTTCTCTCTGGGTGAAGCTGCTGAGCAGGGTGCCAGTCCCACACTGCTAGGCATCTGTCCTTTATGTAAGAAGGCTTGCGCTTCTCTTGGGGACAACATTTGCCAGATGTCTTTTCAGTGAAGTATAACTCTTGCTATTAAAACCCTTTCTCCAGAGATTGACCTTCCTACTCTCTCTCACATTTCTGTGGTGGCTGCCACTGCCAATGTCTAGTGCAGCAGCTACTCCTGGTGGTTGTGGACTACTCACCCCAAATAAGAGCTATTCACCTCATGGACGAGTTTATCTTTCTGCTCCTCCAGGTAGATTGGGGTCTCAGTTCTTAACTTCCTGGTCCTGATGAGAGGAATTATTATCAGAGAAATGCATGGTTAGAATTTCTCAATGGGAATGGGATTCTTGGGGTGTCCTTGGAATAAGCATTTCTGAAAGCCCCCACAGTAGGGTGAGACATAGTTCAAAGCTTTCTTTGTATGACCCCGAGTTTCCAAAATCCCATTTCCCTTAGTCCAGTCCTGGAAGATGTGCAGCTGAGGATTCAGCTGTGCTAGAAGCAAACCCAGTGCCCAGGGTTTCTGTTCTATGGTGGAGCTGGGTCTGTCACACCATTAGGCTTAGCTGTAGTCCATCAGCACATTGTGTCCAGGTAGCTGTGGTCATGTGGGCAGATGCAGAAGCGTGAGAGCCCTGCAAGTCAGGAGTGCGAACCCAAGAGAGCAAGAGAGAAAACTTTGTTCAGGAGCTTATGCCTCTCAAATCTTTCTGTGCTTGCAGTGGCCCCGTCTGGCCAATGACCTATTGCCAAATGTGACTGATGTGAAAATACCTTTCCTATTTCACTCAGATGTTCCTGGGCATGCCTATAATATGTGCCTTCCATTTGCTCATTTTTTCTTAATTAACAACCAGGTTATTACAATGGTACCAGAACAGTGGGCACTCTCTGGAAGAGGACCATGCTCTTGCCTGCTCTTGGCTTCTTCGGACCACTTGCTAACACTGACCCAAATACTGTCTAGTCAATAACCAAAGGGATATTCAAAAGGCTCTTGTTCTGTTGGTCTTGTTGACCTTCTTTATCTTATTCTGTTGATTTACACCCATTGATCTTCCAAATTCATTGATGCTCTTGGGCTCCTGAATCATGCCCAGTACTTCTGGTGAGGACCAGCTGTACCGGTAGGCGCTGGAGGATTCAGCCTCGGGTTACTATATTTATATTTCTGACGCTTTTATGGCCCTTAGACCTTGTTTCCAAGATAGAATCAAATGTCCCTCTATTGTGTTCTTTACAGAACTGGTGAGAAGTGCATGGCATACCATCAAGTTTGTCCTCAAGTTTCCATGTCTTCCCCATTAACAAGTATTGACATTGAAAAAATCAAAACCCTTGCTTATGATTCATTCCTTCTCAGTATGTTGGAATGGAAAACATCACCTTTAATAGTCCTCATGGCATTTGCATAGCAACTGCTTCAGAACCTGTCCAGATGCTCAACATGGCCCTTAACAAGCTAGCTGAAACCTCACTTGTGTTTGCAGCAATGAAAACTCACCTAGAGATTCAAGTTCAGGCTGATAATAAACATGATCAAGTTCTTTTATTGCAGTCTGTTCCCACGTATATCTGCTTGAAAAAGCTCTTCCAAACTGTGTTAAATATTCTTTAATTTCTCAATATAAGCAAAGCTACTTGCTTTCCATTTCTCATAACTTAAAGAGAGATTTCATCAGAAATGTTTTTTCTTTTAAACTGTTGTTACAGATACAAAGCAAGTTTAAAGAATGTCGACGGAATCTCTGGATGCTTAACAATAGGAATAGTTATGATCACACATACAGAGACTGTATGTATGGATGGAGAAGATTTTTTGAAGCGTGGAAAGGATTTTTTTTTCAAAGTAGAAACAGTCTTTTCTAATTTATCTTGGCCTTCTCCCCTGGCAGTGCTTTTAGAAGAATTAATGAGATATGGTCTGAAAATCACTTTGTGCTCCTTAGAGAGGTGCTATGCAAATTTAAGGTAACAGTATAAGGAGTCATTATGTTAAGAGTCAGGTAATTATTTGAAGGACTGGGAAACTTAACTTTAACTCATAGTGATTGAAATATGTGTTGAACTTTTGAAATGACTGATTGCAAATTCTAAATGAGAATCATTACTGTTGTCAGTAATCTTGGAAAGCATCATCAAATAATATTCCTTGTGCAGAGGTAGGTGTCTTATAAACCTATTCATACTCATTTTCCCACAAGAGAAAATATAAAACAGTTTGCTTTAGTCACTATTGAAATATTTCCACAGAGAGCTTTTATTTTACTTTATAATTCACAGAGGTATTTTACTACAAAGCACGGTCCTTGGTGCATTTAACTAGTTTTCAGTGTCATAAACCTAAGGTTATTATGTTGGGTTAGTTTTCCTCTTCATCCACCTGATCTGCAAAACTCCACCTTTTTCCCTTTAAAACTGACAGCAAGACGACTGATGATAGCCAACTACAAGATCCCTTTTTGAATGCATGACCTTTTCTGGTATCAAGTTAGAAATTTAGGGAACACAAAGAAATCATGATAAATTAATAAATGAAAATTGTTCAACACCTACTGACTAGTTAAGCAAATTATCATCATGCCCATTTGCTCCTAGAGATCATTCAAAATCAATAGTCTTTTCAATTATAGAGAAAATTAATTACCTCATAAGAACCAAAATAAGAAGTCTAGTGCAATGAGCTAGGAATGTCTTTATGAATGGCATAGCCACCTGATGAGTGACAATTCCATGTTTAATTTTAATGATGGACAATTTATAACTCTCTTTCTGTTCCCTCAATACTATGCCACATTGGCAGGGTTTTCAGCTGAGGGAGTTACATGCTGGGAGAAACCTCTGCCTTAGAAAATTTTATCACATCTCTGCGACAAAGATATATAGACAAAGGCACTATAACAGGACATACTGGTTTTGCTTTGAGAAGCCAAGTGTCTTATAGCAAAATTTTCCAACTAGAGATTCAAGCTTATAGTTTTGATTACATGCCATTTTTCAGCATAATCTTTGGGTCTGGCCACTAAGGCAGAAAATACTAAGTGGAGAGTATTCCTTATCTTCTCAGCTTATCTATAATAATAAAAGGGTAATATGCTACTTAGACCCGATGGCTGAATGACCTTTCAGATGACATTCAGATAACTTTCCAGACTAAGCCTGGCCTGTGAGGCCGAGGTGGCACCCAGGGCTGAATTGTATTTCCTTCATCGAGGCTCTAGTATTGTATAGTATTGTATCATCCTTTACACAGTCTCCCACTACCTGATATTCTATCCGCCTCTCCCATCCTCCCCTTATTTAGAACTTCTCATCATTAAACTCACATGTCACTTCCTCAGCGAATCCTAAATCCCCTTGACCATGTGAAGTGCTCAGGTCCAACACATTATCACTGGGACAGTTGTTAAATCTTGGTGCAGTAGAGTAGCCAGAAAGCAATGTAGGGGAAGAAATAAAAACTATTATTAGCTTTGAGTGGTGCATCTTGTAGTAAGGACTAAACAGGATCTTTGGGGAGCATAAGAGACATGGTTGGAAAGTTTTGAGGAGAACATTCTGATAAAAGGAAAGTGTGGAAGGTCGCCTATCTTCTTTATTGGAATTCTGACTTAGGGGAGACTTGGGGAAGTGTCAAAGACGGTGCCCCTAATTATTCCTTGACCATTCCGAAATCTGTGCACGTGCAGACTCCCTGATGTTTACTGGAATCCTTATGCTTAATCCCTGGATGCCCTTGTCTAGAGGACAATGTAAACACACGTGCCCTCACAAGATTACTCAACCGACTGATTGTATCTAAAGATAAAAATTCCAATAAAAGCCTATCGAGGCAGGCAATCCAGGTGCTCTGGCCTCTAAAGCCAGGAGCCCCTTAGCCCTCTCTTTCACAGTCAAACTGTGTCTGAGCAATCTGTTCATCCATCATTCAGGGGCTGCTGATCAGCCCTGGCAATTCTGTATAGGAAACTTAGGGCACATGTCTATATCTTATGCTCGAGACTATTCTTACCACAGTGAAAAATCATAGGGAGTCAAATTTACCTTATCTTCCAGAAGAGTTTGAGTACTTTGAACATATATTTTTAAACCATCCTTTAACAAAAAGCAATAAGACTGGAAAAGAGATGTGTGCAGAGATCTGCTAACAGTGTCACAGCCTCTATGCCTCCACCCATCACACCACATTATATTTAGCATCCTCTACTCCATTAGATGAATTTTAATTTTGAAATGGAAAACATGTCTCACAATTCAGAAAGTTATGCAGCACAGTGGGGAAAACATTTGAAATATCTAAAATGTATTTCTGTTTTAAAATATAATACCTTCTAATAAGCTATAATTCAATAAATGCATTTAAATTCAAGTAAAAAAGCATTTTTAAGATGAAGGATAACATAATATTTAATGAAGCAATACTAGACACATTTAAAGTCAAGAAAAATACAAAATATCCAATGTCAACACAGTTATTTAACATCATATAGAAACTATTGGAACTATAAGGCATTGCAACTAGAAAAAGAAAAGAAAAAAGTATATAAGAAAAGAGAAGAAAAACTTCATTTGTGTCAGATTACATAGTCGCAAGAATTTTCTTATAAAATAGAATCATACTTCAAGATTTCTAAGTCTTGTACTGACTATTCTGGAGAGCTTAATAGTATCCATACTAAAAGTGTCTAAGTAGTGTGAGTGATTCGACTCACAGGGTCTTGAGACATTGAGGAGTTCACTCTAATTCAAACAGTTAGGCTAATGGACTGAAAAGTCTTCATCGGAGATCATGAAGATGGCTTTCTAGGTGTAAGGTCATTATGCCAGTGTCCACCCAGCTCCCTGGTGCTCACCACTAAATCAATTTTCTCTAATCCATGTCAGGTACCATGTACTCTATCTCACTCACCTCTCTTGCCACACTCACTTTCCTTTTATTCCCCAAACTGACTCTTCCTTTTTCTTCCTGGAGCCTTTACAAGTCTCCCACTACCTGGTAACCTATCGGTCTCTCCCCATCCCTGCCCCCCTTAGTTCTCATCATTAAACACACAACCCTGATGTCACTTCCTCAGGGAATCCTAAATCCCTGAGACCAGATGAAGTGCTCTGGTTAAAATATTCGTAGTATTATACAGCTCTTCTTCATAATCATTATCTGACTTAGGATTCAATTATCATATAGTATCTATAATCATTCATTATCTATCTCCCTTCCTCCCCCCTCTTTCCATTTTTATGAGTTTAAGATTCATAATGGCCATGATTAAAAATCTAGACCTTGACTATCATCTGTATTATCAGAGGCATGTTTGGTGAATGAATGATTTTCATCACTGGAGACTTCTTATTTTTAGAAAGCTATTCTTCCCTCAGAAGAAAACAAACAAAACGTTGCTGTCCATATTAATTTTCTTCTCTTCGATCTAAGAATAACTGTTTGAATCATTCAAAGAAATCAGCTCCTTTTTTAGCAAAACAAGCTTGTAATTTTTGAAGGAAGTTCTCATACCCTCTGTATTTTCCCTTCATATTAAATGGTATTCGCTCATTAATGAGAAAGGATTTGTTGAACATCTGCTCAGACTGGGCATAAAGTTCAGAGCTCTTCCTCACTCTTCATGTGACACTAGGGTTTCCAGGCCTTTCAACTCAATGCCAATGAGAATAAATCTTCAAAACACTCAAAACACTGTGTCTCTATTCCTTTTTCTCTAGGCCATTTTTTGTTGCTCTGTTCCATTTTTGTTTGTTTGTTTTGTTTTGTTTTCTCTTTAGTGTACACATTAGTTCTCACTAGCTTCTGCAATTGGAGAAACTCACTCTTCACTGTGCTTCTTGATCTTTTTATCTCAATATTCCCAAAATTTAATGCTGTTTTCCCCATGGATATCCGATGTTTATTATGGGCAGATGGTGGTAATAATAAAGAGGCTCATAGGGCTCAGTTTCAAGAATTATGTAAATTATGGATGTGGGAAGAAGTATAAAACAAACATATTAATACTTAAAAATATTTTCCTATAAGTTTTATGCTCAAAGGAAAGTGAAAACCATTGAAAGCTGTAATATAATATGAAATTCAGGAAGAATGTCCTTTTTCAAAATGAGTATTCTGCAGAAGCTATCTTTTCTACATAAAGAGAAAAAAACTTGAGTAGGGAAATTATTATACATATAACATGGACAAACTAAATAAATAGCTTGAAAACTCAATAAGAAATGTGCAGGACCCATATGAAGAACCTTTTGGTGGCTATACAATTAAGAAAAAAAATGAACAAAACTTATGATAACATAGTAAGAAGTGAAAATGACAGGCTGGAAATGGCTTAAGCTAATTTAAAAAGTTAAGAGCAGATTGTAGACAAAACTGAGGCTGAAACAGTATTGGTGCCTCCATAATTATAGTAAACTGCCTTTAGTCAGATGTAAAACTTAACATCTCTAAACCTTTGTGGTAGTTGCTCTCCCTAAAATGATATATATTTTTGGATCAGTTCAGAGAATATCAAGAGAATCTTTGTGACTCTGTACCCCAGGGTCACATCAAAACATTGGCTTTAAAGTAAGGGCTTTACTAGAAAAGGATAATTTGGAGGATGTTCCTGACCAGACATCTGCTTGGACATTAGGGCTGGGATATGAAACTTTCCCCAGGCAGGGCCTTCAATTTATTTTTTTAAATCTTGGGACACCTTGTGGGACTCTTGTAGAGGAAAAAACATGAAATGCTTGTCTTAGAGGATGTTAAAAAGCTAACACCCAGTTCAGCATTCTGCATTACCTTCCAGTTCTGATTTGGAGCACAGAGAACAGAGCATGCTAACTGAGAAGGTTTCCACTTCACAGGCAGATTTATGAGGATATTTGTTTTGTATCAGCAGTGAAAGGTCACGCTATCCAATATGGAAAAAACAAAACCAACCAACAAAAATAAAACAAAGAATCCCCTACAACAGCAAGTCACAATGTCTCTGAGACACTATCATATTAACCAGTATATATATAGATAGATGGTAATCGGCATATATTTATATCTATCTATCTATCTATCTATCTATCTATCTATCTATCTATCTATGTATCATCTATCTATCTATCTAGAGTTGTTGTTAATGATCTGAACATAGTAGAATGTAAACTGCTTTTATTTTTCTCCATTGTCTTTTCAAGTTCACTTTAAGAAGATTGTCCTTCCACTGGTCCAGAATGAAATTTTGAATATGTTCCATATCTTTTTTGATGTATTTTAGTTAGAAGGCCTTCTTCAGTTTAATAAATAAATTACAACTAAGTAACAAAGTTTTTCACTTTTATTCTGCCATCCCCATCCTTACATAAACTGTAAATTAGAAAATACTACTGCTTGTATTACCTGTCTCACCTGGGTGATTAACCATCTACCTTTATGATGAGAGTGTTCTTAATTTCCAATTGATTGATTGATCTAACAGAGGAGTAGAGAGAAACTTATTAGTTAAATACTGATTTTACAGCTATTTCACAGTAGGACAGTGTTAACAGGTTTATGGTCTAGGGAAGGTATGTGAAGGTGGTACTATTGGATGAGAACAATGTACATAATAATTTAAACAGAGACTTGGTTCTCAACTGCAGCCAGTAAAATTTTGGGGTGGGGACTGGGTGTTTTGGGTAGGACATAGTAAGGCCACAGTGAGGTACAGTTCTCTGAAGGAGGAGTTTTGTGAGCCCCAGCTTCAGAGGCAGAAGCAATAAAATGGAGAGAAGGCCGATTCCAGAATCCGCACAGAGCTGGAGAGTTCCTCAAGGCGCCCCCTCAGTATCTCCTCTATCTATGTCGACTTTGTTTCCACAAATTTTGTTGTGTTGTGTGTTTGCTTTGAATTTGTATAAAAATCTCTAGCTTTTCACCTCCTGGACAAAAGGGTCCCGCTGGGGAAAGGATTGAAGAGCAAGTGCAGAACAACAGCAGTGTCAGCATCATGGAGTAAAAGTGAGTCAGGACCCATGGACAACCCCTAACCCCAGACAGTCCTCGCCCCAGCTCCAGGGAAGGTATCCACTTGGCGTTCTTTCCAGGAGGATCTCTAGCATTAATGTGTATTGGTTGAACTTGCTTTAGCAGTACAACCTTTTTTGTTCTTACTCAGAACTTCTCTCCACACATCAGTGTGTGATGGGATGGATGAAGGATTTGGAGCAGAGGTTTGGAGGATGGGAAGGGTAACTAAACAAGCAAGCCCTTTTTTTTTTTTAGCTGAGGAAGAGATATGTTCAAGTTGAAGGCAGAACTGAATCAACATAACAGTCAAAGGGAGTTTTATTTTAATAGGCCTTAGGAATGAAGAGAAGGAGCGAAGGAATGAAGCTGTTATCATGGGAAAGAAACTTGGAGGAGGGAAAGTCTTTGGGTCCTCAGTATACACTGTGGCAGAACATCTTAATACATCTTCATTTGTAAATATAAACAACTATGAGTAACCCACTACCTATTCCAGGAAAATCAACACTTGGAGAAAACGGCTCCCATTGAGACACAATAAATGCCAGAAGAGAATTGTTAAGGTCTCATTAGCAATTTCAATGAGTTTTGATAATTAATAAAATGGATGCTATAATGAAAATATAAAACTGCAAAGAGATAGTTCTTGAATATTAAAAAACCCATTAAATTCTAAAAGTAGAGTTTTGGGAAATGAACACATCTCAAGAGAGAAGCAGAATATAGAAAAAAATATTTAGAGTTGAATACATGGCATTTAAAATTAGATAAAGAAATAGGAGTTTCCTTAAGACTGCATTGAAAATATAAAAAAGAAATAAATTATAGATGACATGAATATACATGAGATCTAATAATCTTAAAATAAAATGTAAAGATGAAAAAAGTGGTAGCAGACTCCTTAAGAAAAACCACACAACTAAATGAGAAGCAATAATAAAATAAAGCTACTGTTTTAAAGAATGACTTGGGTTTTCATATTACAAAGATTGTTTCTCCTTTCAAAGATGTATATTTATATATATTCATTAGTTCACTTATTCAGTGAAAATTGATTTAACCAACATTTACTGAGTAATAATGTTTAGGGCAGTAAGTGTATACAATTTTTAAAATTACAGTTTTTGTCTCTAAGTTCATGTTGTTTTGAGACCAGCACAAATTATATATGTGAAAGTATGCAGCTGAGAGGTGAGCATTTAGCTAAGCTATGTTAATTTTCTTACCACACCCCATATTGTTTCTGGTGGGGAGAGGTCTTCTCTCCAGGTGTTGTTCATAGGAGTGGGCTTCTTGTGATATCCTGAGAAATGGAAATTTCTGAGTTTCACATGTGAGGATGAGATATTGCAGAAAGCTTTATTTCTGTTGAATCAAAGCCCTGAATTTCCAAGGAAAAGCTGTAGCTATGGCTTTAGTAGGGCTAGAATAAAAGCCAGTGTCCAGAATTTTTGCTCCACATTGGAACAATGTTCAATCCAGCATCAGGCTAGCTTAGTTTGTGTACCAGTTGCAGTCCATCAGTCCATTGTGTTGGGGGTCCACATGGACATGGGCCACATGGGTGAATGCAAGTCAAGAGAACCATGAGCTGCCCTAGCCAATTTGGCTCAGTGACTAGAGCATCGGCCTGGGGACTGAAGTGTACAAGGTTCCATTCCAGCCAAGGGCACATGACTGAGATTGTGGCCTCAATGCCTAGTAGGGGGCATGCAGGTGGCAGTCAATCAATGATTCTCTTTTATCATAGATGTTTCTATGTCTCTCTCCCTCTCCCTTCCTGTCTAAAATAAATAAAAATATATTTTAAAAAAGAGAGAGAGCCATGAGCCAAAAGCCAAGAGTGAGTCAAGAAGAAAAAACGCCTTTGTATGGGAGGTTATGTACCCTCAAATTTTCCCAGGCTTGTATTGGCCCATTCCATTCTGGCCAATGATCTCTGTTCCCAGGTTTGCCTGATAGGCACCTTCCCTAGTTGCCCCAACTTCACTGCCCATGACTCTTCCCTTTGTTGAACCCCATCACCAGGGATCTGCAGGGTATGAGCCTGTGGTTCCCTGTAGAGTTTGAAATTGCAGCTTCCTGGTGAAGCTTTCCAAATGACCATGCTTATAATGTCTGGACTCCTTTTTTTCTAATTTTCCATTATTAATAACTAGCTAATTACAACATTATCAGTATGACCTCATATATATATATTTTATTGGTTTTCTACAGAGAGGAAGGGAGAGAGATAGAGAGCTAGAAACATTGATGAGAGAGAAACATCGATCAGCTACCTCCTGCACGCTCCCTACTGGGGATGTGCCCGCAACCAAGGTACATGCCCTTGACCAGAATCGAACGTGGGACCTTTCAGTCTGCAGGCTGACGCCCTATCCACTGAGCCAAACCGGGTTTGGCTGACCTCTTCTTTATATTAAAGATATGAAAAGCATATTTTGTTCTTTGTGATTTTGAGAATTAGTTTTATGTGATTAAAGTTTATCTGCGAAGTGTTGGCAACCTCCTACCTTATTTTGCAATAAGCAATGTTATTCAGTTTTCAACATATGAACATATTGCTACTTAAAATATATTTACACTGAAGAAACAGGTTTCTCACTTATTTTTATTAATTAAAACTAAATAACTGTCATCAGTGATTATGATATTTTAGAATATATTTAAACATGATATATTTATTTAATTTTATTTTGAATTGCATAAGTAGTAGCTCAGGTATAATATATATATTTGTTGCTGTTACTTCTGAAAGCTAATTTATATGCATCTATATATGTTACAGAAATATTTCAAGAATAGGGGTCATGATGATTTTTTACTTATTTTCCTTGAAAAAGTTCTCAGTGCTTAGTAATTAGTGTAGGCAGATCTCAACTATTAACAGTGACTTCCTGACTGTAATATGTCTATTGGTCCAACCTATACTAATCAACATTGTGCAGTGGACAATTCATTTAGAGATAAACATTTTCACATGTCCTTATCAATGTCCTTCCAGAGTAATTTCTTCTCTGAAAAATTTTAATTAATGTCTTCTAAGTGTTTAGTTAGCATTTAACAAATTTATAAAGATATCAAAAGTGCAAGTGAAAAAAAATAAATGAGTAATTTCCACAAGGGCAATATCTCTACCTGCTACATGTTAGTATTACAAAATTGATATTTCATAAATATAAACTTTTAAATACACATTTAAAAATCGTTATGCCCATATATGAACAACAGTTTAAAATATTCTAGATAGCCTGAAAATTTATAAGTATATATTTAAACCACCAAACATATATTTAATTGCCAAAGTGTTATGACTTCATTTTATGAATTTTTTAAGTACAGGGATATACATTTCCCTTTATAACAATATATATTCACTTCTTAAAGAGGTGACTATTCCTAACTGGAAAGGAATTATATGCAACATAATATAAATGTGAAATACTGCATATCTTAAACAGGAGAACTGAAGGAAATGTTGGAATTTTCCAGGATATGCTGACAGCTGTCAAATGTGGAACTAACATGTATCAGTGATATCATTCCAAGAAAAGGATATAATTAAAGCTGAAGGTGGGAGAAGGCTGACAATGGTACAGAAATAGAACTTCTTAGCTGCTCTTTAGCACTAAATATATAATGTATCAAAATACATTTTATTAATTTTATTTACTTGGATGAATAGGTTAACTAATAACTTAGAATTTCTTATATATCATTGAGGAAAGAAATTGAAATGAATATTTGAATTTATAAGTGAGGAAAACATGACAACATCATTAATCTGTTAAAATAAGAATTCAGCAGAATTACCTATCAAAGAAAGTAACATAATATTGAAATTAAGTGCATAAACTCCAAGGTAAATAGTGGGTTCAAATCTTAATTCCTGCATATAGAATATGAATCTTTGGAATATTACTTGCCTCTTTTAACCTCTATTTTCTCACAGGTATGATGTTTATAAGAATTTTAAAAATAATATTTTAGGATTTTCAATTGGTGCTTGGCATCTAGGTCTATATACATTTTGTCATAATAAGAAAAAGTCTATAAGTAAATAATGTGCAGACATCAATTAGAACCAAATTCTTCTAGTATTAGTGTGATAAGATATAAAGTCTAAAGTGAAACCATAATGCACAAACTCATACCAGTGATTTCATCAAGTCAAGATGCTTGGGTGGGTTTTTGAAAAGCAGTGCTGAGAAGTATTATCTTTGCAACCAAATCAATCTGGGATTAAAATTAGCCACCCATTTTTAATATTTGTGAAACCATGAAAAAAATACAAATATATTTTAATCTTCTACTTTTTCATTTATACAGTAAGTATGATATTCTTATAAGGCTATTACCTAAGAAGATACTTTATGTAACATTGTTCAGTATTCGGTACTCTATTATACCCTAAAAAATAATTATTCTTGAGAAATGAATGTTTAGATTGCTTTGAACCTACCCTCCCACATTCAGTATTTTTAAAACATGGACAGAATATATTTTTAAAAATGTATTTGAATGTGTTAAGAAGCTGTTTGTGTTAAAGAAAAATTGTTCTGACACTTGTTTAAAAAGATAATGAAGACTTTGTTCAAGACTATTTTAGGGGTTAAAATCATTGCAACAGGGATGAGAGATTGTACTCAACTTCAAATACAACAAAGACAAGTGGGAATTATAATCAGAGTAGACTGAGAGGGTCAGTGGAAGAAAAATTACTAAGAGGAAATATCAAGGATTGGAGGATTCTTGCTAAAAGTAGGCCAATGACATCAAAGGTGGGAATGAGGAACTTGTTCAGATGTCAACAATTATTAGATATCAAGGGTCGGGGTTTGACTTGAAAAGACTTTTTGCTAAAACTGACTGAGGTAGACTGAGGAAGAAAGAAGCCAAGTTGAAAAGCTCAGAGAAGCTTACCTAATGATAAGCAATAAGAATCTGCTGAGAAAGAATAAGCAAGAGGAGAAAAGACAAGAGGAGTAGGCCTGCCATTTAGTGCTATGATTTTGTTTAAGAGGTTGACAACAAAATAAAAGTTAAGGTGACAGGGTGAAAAGTTGAACAGAACTTCCAGCAGATTCCTGTGAATGGTTTGACAAAAATTGAAGTTTAAGGTCCGCCAATTTCAAATTCAGGGATGAAAGTATATTACAAACAAGTTTGGGACTTTTTAGAATGATCTATGTTAGGAATAAGTATGAACTGAAGTACATTACACTGCCATTGATGTCTAGTCTTTAAATATGTCCTTTTCTACTTGGGTTTTGTAACATTCGCCTACTTTTGAAGCAGAAATAAGTCTTCTTCTGAAAGGTTAATCAAATATTTAAGATCTGACATACCAAGGGATGACAGGGCAAACTGCCATACTTAAATCTGAAGAAATAGAAGAAGACAAAAAATTGCAGCTAAAATCTGCTTTTAAGATCTGGAGACATTGCAGGAGGAATAAGCTTTTAGGAACACTCAAATGGTAACTTAGGTGCATTGGTGTAGCAGAAACATGACAATAGAACCACAAGGGTATACTTTAGGGGTAGGAGTACCTCATAGTCCATAACTTTTACCTCCAGGAACCTCACAAGGTTATCTTTGTCAAGAGCCAAGAAAAATTTCCTAGTGGCTCCAGCCAGGGGATGAGAAATGTAATCATTTTGAAATACACCCAGAGTGCTCCATAATGAAGGCCTAACCCAGAGAAAAATAGTTATCTGGTCTTATATTAACTAGATGGAAGAGTATTTATTAGGTCCTAGCTCTAGATAGATTTTTGTAGCATGGTGGAGCTAAGAAACACTTGTCAAGGCCCAGGGACATAAGCAGATAAAAGACAGATATAAAAATAAGATGAGAAAATATGTCCCTTCTCCCATACTTTATCATCACATCAGCATGATCACTGTATATTATCAGGGGATTACAGTTTAGTGAATTGCAAAGTACGGGTTCTATTAAAGGAATAAGGAAACACAAAGACAGAAACGGGGACAAAAACAAGGAAACTGGGACTTTAAAAAAATTGTAAAGTCATGGGCACTTATAGCTAGAGGAAACATGAATGAAACCAAACTAATCCAGATAAACATAAAGTCTCACAATAAAGAACTTTACCAAATTCCTATGACCTGATATATCATATTCAGATTTTAACAGAATATTAAAAGACATTTAAAAAATAAAAATAAAAATAGTCTGAAGAGACAGACAAGCATCAGTACCAAACTCAGCTATAACACAGATCTTGAATTCATCAGACTGGGAATTCAAAATAACTATAATTAATATGTTAAAAACTCTATGTTAAGGTTAATGAACTAATCTTAATAAATATCTTGAGGTTACATTTGTTAAGGACAAAGCGAACAACTTGCAAGAAGAGATGGAAAATGTAAGCAGAGAGATGGAAACTCTAAGAAAGAATCACTATAATTGCCAGAAATAAAAATATAGTAACAGAAATGAAGGAAGCCTGTTGACTGTTATGGTTTCATTAGCAGATTGGGCACGGCCAAGGAAAGAATCTATGAGCTTGGAAACAAGTCAAAAGAAATACCACAAAATGAAATGCAAAGAAAAAGGAGTATAATTTAGTTATAAATGTATATTGCAAAGTCTGAGACAATACTAAAAACAATATTTAAATTGTAATTAAATAACTAAGAAAGAAGAAAGACTAACAGTATAAAATGCTTGTTTAAAACCAGGCAAGGCAGAAAGAGAAGAAAAACCAAAGTTATTAAGAACAATAAATAGAAAACAGTTCAAACATAATAGATAATAATCCAAAGATATCAATAACTACTTTGTATATCAATGATCTAAAAATACCAATAAAAATAGAGATTGTCTGGGTGGGGTGGGGGAAATGCAACTATATGTTATCTATAAGAAGCTACTGTATATATAAAAAATTGAATAAGATAAAAGATACATTATGTTAACACTATTTTAAAGAAAGTTGGAGTGGTTATATATTAATTTTAGACAAAACAGACTTCAAACAAGGAAAATTATCAAGGATAAAGAGGAGCATTAGATAATGATAATTCAGTCAATTGCCTAAAACGACATACAAATCTTTAACCTGTATGTACCTAACAACATAATAACAAAATATGTGAGGCAAAAACTGATAGAATTACAAGGAGAAATAGACAAACAATATTATAGGTACAGACTTCAACACCACTCTATCTATAAATACTAGATAAAGCAGGCAGAAAATCGGTAAGGATATAGTTTACCTGAGCAGCACTATAAATCAGCTTGATCTAATTAACATTTATAGACTTCCATTCAAAAAAGCAGAATATGCATTCTTCCGAAGACCACATGTGGCATTCGACAAGATAGATTACACTCTAGACCATAAAAAATATCATAGTATATTGGAGAATATAGAACTCATATAAGTGCCCTGGTTGGTATGGCTCAGTTGACTGAGCATCAACCCATGCACCATGAATTTGAGAGTTCAATTACTGGTCAAGGGCACATGCCAGGGTTGTGGGTTTGATCCTCAATCTGGGGTGTGCAGGAGGCAGCTGATGGATGTTGTGCTCTTACGTTGATGTGCCTCTCTCCCTCTCCCTTCTTCTCTCTAAATATCAGTAAACTATACTTTAAAAAATAAGAAATCATACAAGTATGTTCTCAGAGCACAGTGGAATTATCTTAGCAATCAATAGCTGAAAATAGGTGGAAAATTATTAAATATTTTAAGATTAAATACACACACACACGCACAACACTTTAGTCAAATAAATCTCAAGATATATGAAAAAAAGAATATTGAAATAAATAAAAATACAATTTTAAAAAATTGTAGGTTGCAGCAATCAATGTTTAGAGAGAATTTTATAGCATTAAATCCATATGTTAGCACAGAAAAAAGATTTAAAACTAGCAATCTAAGCATCAATCTTTGGAAAATAGAGAACATAGGGCAATTTAAACATAGAGTAAGCAGAAGAAAAACTATAATTAAAAATAAAAGCAGAGCCATAGCCGGCTTGGTTCAGTGGATAGAGCATTGGCTTCAGACTGAGGATCCCAAGTTTGATTCTGGTCAAGGGCACATGCCTGGGTTATAGGCTTGATCCATATTGGAGGATGTGTAGCCGATTAATGATTCCCTTTCATCATTCTCATAATTGATGTTTCTCTCTTTCTCTCACTATCTGAAATATATATATATATATATATATATATATATATATATGTATCAGAGGCCCAGTGCATGAATTTGTGCACCAGTGGAGTCCCTTGGTTTGTCTGCAGGACCAGGCTGAAAACCGACTCTCCAACATTGCACAATCAGGGCCAAGAAGCGATAAGGGATGCAGGAGGGCCACACCAGGGGATAGCTCCAAGGCATGTCTGGCCCATCTCACTCAGTCCCAGTCAGCTGGACCCCAGCAGCAAGCTAACCTACTGGTTGGAGTGTCTGCCCTCCAGTGGTCAGTGCACATCACAGCAAGTGGTTGAGTGGCCTTAGCATATCATTAGCATATTATGCTTTGACTGGTTAAAAAGATGATTGGATGACCAGATACTTAGCATATTAGGCTTTTATTGATAGGATTTCTGATTTTAAAAAAGCAAAAATCAATATAATTGAAATCAAGAAAACAATAGAGAAAAGCAACAAACTCAAAAGCTGTTTCTTTGAGTAGTTTGACAAAATTGATAAACTTCTAGGCACTTTAACCAAGTAAAAAAGAGAAGAATCCACAGAGAGAAATATATAGCATTAAATGCATATATTTAGAAAGAAAAAAGACTAAAAAATCAATTGTCTTATCATGTATCTTACAAATAAGAAAAAAAAAATAGCAAGCCAAACATAAAAAAAGTAGAAAGAATAATACCAATGGCACTAATAATCATTCAGTGATATTGTCCAGAGGAAGAGATTAACAGACAGGAAAGGGTCAGACAAAGAGAGACTGAGAGAACACAAGCATTATATAAGGATAATATATAAGAGATGAAAAAGGGAACATCACTGAAATTCCTACAGGCATTAAACAATATTAAGAGGATAATAAAATATAACTTCAAAAATTTGAAAATTTATATAAAATGGATAAATTCCTACAAAATATAAATGACAAAAGGTGATACAAGATGGAAAGTATAAATACTCATATATGTATTAAATTCATGTATACACACACACATACACATACATACACACAAAATCTGACCAAATTCTAGTAATTCAAGTCTAGTTTAATATTTTTTTAAAAATTAATGTAATTTGCCAGATTATGTAAAAAAATGTATGTGCTTATGTCAACAGTTCAGTAAAAATATTTGATAGAAAGTATGCTACAAAATAAAGAGGTAATATACAAATTGACCATCACACCCTCACACAAGATGGTCACCACAAGATGTCTGGCAGGGGAGAGCAGTTGTGGGCAATCAGACCAGCAGGGGAGGGCAGTTGGGGGGCACTAGGCCTACAAGGAGGACAGTTGGGGGCAACTAGGCCAGCAGGGGAGAGCAGTTGAGTGCAATTGGGCCTGCAGGGGAAGGAGGGAAGTTGGGGGGGACCAGGCCTGCATGGGAGGGCAGTTATGAATGACCAGGCCAGCAGGGGAGGGCAGTTAGGGGTGACCAGGCTGGCAGGGGAGGGCATTGGGGATGACCAGGCTGGCAGGGGCATAGTTAGGTGTCAATCAGGCTGGCAGGGGAGTGGTTGGGGGGCAATCAGGCAGGCAAGCAGGCAAGCAGTTAGAAGCCAGCAGTACTGGATTATGAGAGGATCAGGCCTAAACCAGCAGTCAGACATCCCCTGAGGGGTCCCAGATTGGAGAGGTTGCAGGCTGGGCTGAGGGATACCCCCAAGTGCACATATTTCATGCACCAGGTCTCTAGTTTATGACAAAAAAGAAGGGAATGTAGAAATAAGAAAACATTCCCGGTGTCATAGGCAGAATTCCAGGACTAGCCATCAGAGACCCTGGCCCTTTTATAATACAGCATATTTTGCTTGTGGGTGCAACCTGTGTTACATTATATGGCAAAAAAAGGTGGTGCCTAGTCTAATATAACCACAAGAAGCCTTTAAAAACAGTTTTCTCCAGCTGTTAGCAGAAAAGGAAGTCAAAAAGGGTCAAAGGTATCCTTGCTAGGAGCTGCGGCTAACACTGAGCCAGGAATGGGGACCTTAGTTCTTTAGTCACAGTGAATTCAATTCTGCCAACAATCTGATTTGGCCTGGAAGTGGATTCTTCCCCAGAATGTTCAGATAAAAGGCACGTGGATAATACCTTGATTTTGACCTTGTGAGACCTAAACATAGGAATTAGCTGAAATCAGCCAGGCTTTTGAGCTATAAACTAGTGAACTAATAAGTATAGTTGTTTTAAAACATTAAAGTTGTCCTAATTTGTTATGTATCAATAGTAAACTAATACCTTGCCTGGTAAATCGTGTACCCCTCAAATAAGCAAACAAAAACCTTACAAACTACATTAAATAGTTTGACTTTGACATTAGGATCTAACATAAATGTTCATTATTCCCACTTCTAATGAACATTTTTGCTGGAAGTCTGTACAGGAAAGCAAAATAAATAAATATGTGAATAGAAAAACAATAAATATAGTATCATTTTTAATAGATAGGATTTTGACTCTTTAAAATGAATAGATGTACTTAACATGTTCTCTGAATTCAAAGCATTATACAAAAATTAATTATATTTCTAATGCTAGCAACAAAAAATCAGAAAATATATAAAACCATAGCATTTAAATTAGCTTCTTAGTCATCAAAGATTTACTCTATTTAGGTGGAAATCTACTAATAAAAATTGTCTCTTCTCTCAAAGAATGGCATTTGGGCATTACAAAATTTTTCCAAATTTTACCATCTGGGTACCTTTAATCATCTAAGTATCAATTGAGACATCTTTCTTGAATATTTAAAACCTTTGAATTTCCATTTTATATTTGAGCCTGTGTTTCTGGTATCACTGTATTCAATTGAGCATGGGCACAGGGTTTTGTGAATAAGGCATTTTTGAGCCTGTGAACAGTGACTACCACCAACACTTCTTGTTTTCGTTGCTTAAGCCCTTGTTTCTCAAGTCAGGCTGTGATTTAGAATCACTGGAGAAGCTGTTCAAAAATAGCCCACCCTTCTGGCTTTCGGTGGAGGTATTGATATATTTTAGAGGCTTTCTCCAAGAGATTCTAATGTACCTCTTGGGCTAAGAATTGCTTGCTTAGGCCTATAAAAAAGTAGTTATCAACTGTCGCTGCACATTAGTATTATCTGGAGAGCTTTATAAAAACACTGATGACTAGGTCCAACCCCAAATTAATTAAACCAGAACCTCTGGAGTGATGTCTGTGATAGTACTGATTTCAAATGCTCTCCAGGTGATTCCTGTGTGCTGGCAAGAAAGAGACCTAGTCATATAAAAGCTATCTTAGGGAAGTATTTCCATTCATCACATTTCTTTTGGTTCTCCAATTGAAAATTCATCCTCTCCATGTTCCTCAGCTATTCTTAGAAACTAGCAAAGAACGACCAGTGTCCATTACTTAAGACACTGGCTATCCACAAATTTTGACCATACTCTATACGGATCAATATTTCTTTCTGCTATTTTTTTTCCTGAAGTGGTGAGATAGATTTTTCCATTTACCTCTATTATTTCTATTATACTTTCCAGAATATTCAGTTTCTAGCATCATAGTCTTCTTATATAGTTCTCTACATTTTGTTTTATATTTTCAGTTAGTGAGAAAAGAGATGTCAAAAAATTTTGGTTGTAATAAAAGCATCCATTACTGAATCAAATCTTGTGCTTCTTTTTATATTCTGCCATTAGGAACATTTAACTCAGGACTGGTTGTAATCTCTTATTGTCTTCCCTGGCTCTTGTTCTATGTCTCAGTTTTCCTATACCATGCCTTAAGAATTAATTCCAGAAAATATCTATATCTTCGCTTTACTATGATTGTATTACTTTGAAACTCAAATAATACTTAGGTTTTTGTTGTTGTCTTTCTTCTCTCCTGGTCTTTTTGATCTTCTCATTTAAACTCTTACCAAGTTTTCTGCAACTACTTTGTACAGACAAACTTATATGGAGTAGCTCCTGAATTGCTCATTCTCTTAAGTTCTTTTTTTTTGGGGTCTGAGGCTACCCATGAATCCTTTCTTAGATACTGGCAAACTCTGGGGGATTATTTCTCACTTGGCTTCTCTTCTATTCATTTTTTTTGGTTCCCTGTCAATTTACTGATTTAATAGCAGCTAAACATCCCTTCCACTTACAGATATTTTAAGTGAAACTAGAATGAGTGTATCTTTCTTTTTCTATGTCTACATTGGCCTTTAAGGTATAAATTTCATTTTATAATTATCTAGTTTTTGCATAATCAGTGAACCTTTTTTCTAAGGAAACTTCTAACCTGACCTTGAGTTTAATAATTCTGTCTTTTTAATTTAGTTTTCATACTTCTATCACTTTGGTCTGAAAGCATAGCTGTACTATATTTAAACACTTTTTAAAAATATGCTTTATTTTTTTAGACGTTTTAAGTTCACAGCAAAATTGAACAGAAGGTACAAAGATTTCCCATCTAACCCTGCCCCCACACATGCATAGCCTCCCTCATTAACAACATCTTTCACCAGAATAGGTACATTTTTTACAATTGAGGGACCTACATTGGCACATCATTATCACCGAGAATCCATATTTCATGTTAGGATTTACTCTGGTGTTTTATAATCTACTAAAGGTCTGGTGCACAAAAATCATGCCCTGGATGAGTCCTTCAGCCTGGCCTGCACCCTCTCACAGTCTGGGACTTCTTGGGAGATGACCACCTGTCAGCTTAGGAGGATCAGACCTAAGCCAGTATTCAGACATCGGTCTTGCAGTCCAGGACCACTTGCTCCTAAACACCCGCCTGCAGTGGAGTGGGGACAGGCTCCTGTGACCACTGTTGAACTTGCCAGCTGTGAGCTCGGCTTCTGGCTGAGTGGCACTCCTCCTGTGGGAGAGCACTGACCACCAGGGGGCAGCTCCTGCATTGAGCATCTGTCTCCTGGTGGTCAGTGGGCACCATAGCAACCAGTTGTTCCAATGTTCGGTCTATTTGCATATTTGGGTTTTATTATATAGGGTTGGGTAGGACAAATTTATAATGACATATATTCACATCATTATTGTATTATACAGAGTAGTTTAAGTGGCAATTGTGGAAAAAGTGGCTATAAACATCCATGTTTGGGTGTTTTTTTGTGGACATATGTGTTCAGTTCCTTTGGGTAAACACTAAGGAGTGCACTTGCTGGATTTTTTGGTAAGGATATGTAAGTCAGTTTTGTAAGAAACTGCCAAACTGTTTTCCAAAGTAACTGTACCATTTTGGATTCTCACCAGCAGTGAATGAGTGTCCCTGTTGCTCTAATCCTTATCAGCATTTGGTGCTATCAGTATTCAGATTTTGGCAATTCTAATAGGTTTATAGTGATATTTCATTATTGTTTTTCCCCCCACATCTTTAAATATCTTCTACTTTTTTTCTTTTTAATTTCATGTGCAATTTTGATTTCTCAGACAGTGTTGCAACAAAAGGCTTTTGAATTGCCTTTTTGATCACTGTATCTGCAATAATTTATATTAGCTGGTTTTCTGCTCCAAAAAATAGATGATGGCATATTCTATTTCTAATATAGTTTCCTTTTATTTTTGTTTGATTTATAAAACATGCCTTTGTTATGAGTGACTTAACTCAAATCCATAGTCAGAGCTTATCTAATATACTAATCATCTGGAACCAATTTTATGATATTTAGCAAACAACCTTTAAAAGCTTATAGAAAGTCACCTGAGTTGAAGAAGTTAGCCCTTTCTCAGATTCTTCCTTTTGAACTGAACATAGTTTAGAATATATTTAAAAATCATGGTTGGAGCAGACCATATATATATATATTCAAAATTTGTGTTTGTGAACAAATGTATCTTAGTTGCTAAACTGAAGATCATCTTGAAAATCAGGTAGAAAACTCAGAAAAAATAGAAAATTTCTGTTTTGACTCCTAATTTCTAAGAAATCTATATAAGAAAAGACTGTTCAATCTTTACCTCATACCTGCTTAGCAAAAATTGGGAAAAAATATAGGTGATATAGGTGGAGGAAAAGTTATCAAAGACAGTACCATCTAAATTGGTTCTCAACCTTTCTAATGCTGCGATCCTTTAATACAGTTCCTCATGTTGTGGCGACCCCCAAGCATAAAATTATTTTCATTGCTACTTCATAACTGTAATTTTGCTTTTGTTAGAATTGTAATGTAAATATCTGTGTTTTCTGATGGTCATGGGTAATTCTGCTAGCAGTTCTCAACCTGTAGATATATGCACCCCTATGTTCATAGCAGCACGATTTACAATACCTAAAATTTGGAAACAGCCTAGATGCCCATCAGCAGATGACTGGCTCAGAAAGCTATGGTACATTTACACAATAGAATACTATGCTGCCATAAAAAGAAGGAATTCTTACTATTTGCAGCAAGATGGAACTGGAGAGCATTATGCTAAATGAAATAAGACAGTCAATGAAAGAAAAATACCACATGATCTCACTCATTTATGGATAATAAAGAACATTATAAACTGATGAACAAAAAGATAGATATAGAGGTAGTAAAGCATCAAAGAGACTGTCAAACTACAGTGGGAAGGTTAGAGAGAGGTGGGGTAGAGAAGAGATCAACAAAAGGACATGTATGCATGCATATAAGCACAACCAATGGACACAAGACACTGGGGGGTTTAGGGCATGCATGGGAATTGGGGGGGGCAATGGGAAGATATGGATACATGTATCACATTAATAAAAAATAAAAAAATAAAATAAAGAAATAATAATAATTTTATGCTTGTGGGTCACCACAACATGAAGAACTGAATTAAAGAACTGAATCACAGTATTAGAAAGTTTGAGAATCACTGATCTAAAGCTTGAGCTGTTGTTGACTCCGCCTAATCTGCCTTTGTAAGTCTAGTGAGGCTTGCTATAGGCAAATTTATCTTATTGATGTCCTGAGATCTCTCACAATTTGTTAAGTCCCAGCATAACTAGCTTATTTATATCAGTCATTAGCCAGTAGACAAAGCTTAAGTTTTATCAATGAAATAATTTCAAAACACCAATGACTTAAAGTGATGTTTCTAGGATTCAGAAGTTAGTACTAACCTACAATAGCCAGTAAACCAAGTCCAGGTTTTTCAATATAAACACACACAAACACACACACACACTGAGTGGCCAGATTATTATGATCTCTGAATGCATAATAATCTGGCCAATCAGTGTGTATCCTTTATAATAAAAGGCTAATATGCAAATTGTCCCTTCAACCAGGAGTTCGAACAGGCCGGCCAACTCCCCATGTCCCCTCCCCTTGGCCAGCCTGCCCGGACCCCACACATGCATGAATTCATGCACCATATATATATATAATAGTTGCCAGATTATTATGCATTCAGAGATCATAATAATCTGGCCACTCAGTATATATGACTGAGCACTTAAAATCTTCTTAGATAGCAGTTAGTAGGCATCTTTGAAAACCATCCATATGGACCAGGAAGAATCAGAGAATCTGAATAGACAGATTATAGCTAGTGAAATTGAAGCAGTGATAAAAAAAAATGTCTCCCAACAAACAAAAGTTCTAGACCAAATGGCTTAACAGGTGAATATCACCAACATTCAAAGAACTAACACCTATTCTTTCCAAATTATTTTAAAAATTTAAAGAGGAGGGAAGACTCCCAAGCTCATTTTATAAGTCCATCCAACATTATCCTAATTTCATAACCAGATAAATAAACTTAAAAAAATTAT